>JACJUY010001162.1:54403-76406 GCA_014220935.1 Platorchestia sp. MABIK
CATCTACACGGACTGAACAAACAGTCGCGTCTGAAGTTGGCGAGACCAAAATTAAACATACCAAGCTGAGAGCCCTGCACTGTGCAGTGAGTAGGAGTGAAAACCGGTGATAAAGCGGGCACATTTTCCCTGGTGTTCTGTGTTCCCAATTGAGAGTCAGTAGGAACCCTATCGATGGTACTTTCAAACCAAGAAAATTGATGGATTCCCTGAGTAATTGACTTATTGCACATATTTTTTTATACCTTTTTATTGTGTTATAAGAATCCCGCTATTCGAGCGAACTTTTTTAAGAACAGTGTTCAAAGAACTTTTTTCAGGCAAAAATGAGTAATGTTGAATACGTCAACAGCTGTTTTCAAATTGAAACTATCTCATTCGCTCTTTTCGTATTGCGATCCGAGAAGATGAACGTAAGCGTACCCAGTAAATTCTCTAATGAAATCCCGATCATATTGAGCAGAGTTACGAAATAAAGAAAAACGAAATCAAACCCCCCCCCTGAAAACCACACCCAAACTGGCACGTTTGCGTCGTAAATCATGGTAAAGCACCTCAGAAAATTCGTCAAAGTTTAGAGGGCGTCGGAGAGCAGAAGTTCAGTCCAATAGAACTTGTGTAGCAGACCGGAACACTTTAGAAAGAGGGAGGGGGGGATGGGTCCTTGTGAAGCCCCGGGCAATGTTGCGTGAACTGCAGCACCTTACAACCGCAGGGCGGGCAGGGGATGCGAGACAGATTATGCACCACCTGTTGACGGCAGCCACGTATAGGGAAACACGGAAGTAATCTGAAATGCTCTTCTTGCATTGTGGTGATCTGTTCCTAACATAAGGTCAACTCATCTGACGATCTGCTAGCGGTTTATATCAGATAGCTTCATACAGAAGTGAGCTGCAGTCTCTATTTACAATAAAAAAAACAGAGCTAGTGGCCATCAGCAGCTCTGGTACGCAGCACGTAACTATGACTAAGTTACGCCTCAGTCAGAGCTGCACTCTGCTGTAGAACTGTGCAAATTCTGGAGGAAGGAGAATCTTCATTTATTCAATTTCAAGCGACATTCCAACTCAGCCAAATTGGGCCAGCAATATCTTAACAACTACTCCTCCATGCTGCGCAGCACTTAAGCTAATGTCAGACTCCTTCCTTCAAGTGTGCTGGTGAACTGATGGAGGCTTATCCTGATTTACAAGTGGGTCGCTTTCAAGTTTCGGGAACTTAAGATCAGCGTGTTCACAAATTTAAAGAAGTGCTTATTATCTACTTTATAATGGAGTACGGAAACGCTTCTTGTAGGTGGAATAACTAGTCACCTAACAAGCATTAGCATCAATACCAGTGGTTGAATCAGAGAGTATAACTGGTCGGATTATTTTCGTGACTATTCGTTTTTGTTCACGCCAACTATTTGCGAAGAAAGAGTACTTCTTTCGAAGTAAAAAGTATCAGTCTGAATGTTAATATTATCAAAGAGAACAACAATCATCTGCAGGCCCTCGTCAGTCTTAAATAAAATGCCTTGAATTATTCTTAACTGGAGGTAACGTAGCCATCTGTTGAATAAGTCTGCATCGTTACGACACAAGCTAGCTAGGGGAAAGCTTCGTGTCTACTCTTTCATTCTTTCTTTGTAACATCAGACATACGATTATCTTGGGCGCAAGCTTGTTCAGGTTGGCTCATAAGTAAGGTACCTTTTCAAAACTTTTATAACTATGAAACTACAACTGGTCAAGAGATTTAGTTAACTCAGAAAGAATGAAGAGATTTCAAACTTTTCAATCAGTGTATCAAGACTACCGAAAATCAAAATTTATTGTCCAAAAAATTCATGAAATCCATAGAGAAATTCACAAAAATTTATTGTTTTGGTAATGTACAGTGGACGCCTCGATCTCCAGATCTAAGTGCTCCTGATTTGTTTCTCTGGGGACATTTAAAGGAAAACGTTTGCATTGAAATGCCTGATACTTTACAGCAATTGAAACTAAACATCATTCAAAGATCAACGACATGATGATCAACCAGAGACATTAAGGAAAGTAATGAACAGCACCGTTGAAAAAGCACGCCATTGTTTTACTAATCTTCGGGGTCATTTAAAAGATATTGTATTCCATAGTTAAACGTGTTTTATTGTTTCATTTACTATTTTAAACTTTGAAATTTATTCTTTTATTTTGAATTAACCAAACCTCTTTGCCATTATTTAATTTTACAGCTACAATAGTTTTAAAAAGATACCTCATTTATGCGCCACCATCTTGCACCGGGACGTTTTCTCACCGTTAACTGCTGCAATAGATCTCTGTAACCAACATACGGAGCGCAAAGAGCAATAGGCTTAGGTTTGCCTCCCAGTCAATCGTTTTGCATCATCCTCTGGAAGACAAAGCGGGTCTTCTCCAATACCTCTAAACATCCCTAAATCTCTTCCCCATCTCTCTGGGATATCAGACAAAGGTTGGTTTCTGGCATTCCCCACTTCAACAAGTTGTGGGGGGCGAGCTGGAGGCTCCGTACGGCTGACCATCCCAGCGCGCAGTTTAAACTTTGCCGAGTTCAGCGTCGAGTTCTGCTAGGATAATGACATGAGTAGAACAAGTTTTGATGGTCGTCTGGCCCTACACGAACTCGGCCTCATCAAAATAACGCGATTTTGTAAAGTGGAGCACGAGGCCCTCAGTGAATTGGACCACGAAGGCTCTTTCAAAAGTACACAAAGTGAAAGACTTTGTCATGCTAAGGAGTTGGGGTTATATCCACCAGCAATAAATTTGTCGGAATGCGAGTGTGGAGTCTTTTGGGAACATGAAGAAGATGGGAAAACTTTGCCGAGTTAGAATTGTAGGCGTTTTTCTCTCACGGCATAAAATAGCACGAAGTCTAAAAGGTGAAAATTATTTGTTCATACTTCAAGCTTTTTTCATAATAACCGTCACAGAGATGCTCAAGGCTGCAGAATGCGCGTTTCATTAAGAAACGACATTTGGTTCTTAGTTGCAGAAACGTTACCTCAGATGTCCTGGTCAGAGTTGGTAACACATTTATTCTTTCACCCGTCAGTATTTTCATTCATTCATCAAAATAAATATTGAGTCAAAAATGTTATTCACTTACTCGAATGAAATCAAAATTGTACTTGCTTTCAAGCGAGTAAAAATATTCCACGAATATAAGCGCCAGACCATTAGGCATAAATCAACAAATATAATCATAAAATTGCATCATGATAAAATAGATATTTTGCTGTGCAAAGGGTAGAAAAAGCTCAAAACGTTACAAGGCTCGTGTCCATAATGAGTTCCTTCCATTATTTAATGAATGAAGAATTCCAGAAAAGTGACTCCGTAGTATACTTTCTTGTAAAACGCGACGTGGAGCAAAAAAGTGTCCTCGTTGGTTTACGTTAATGGCAGGCGAGAGAAGACAAAGGGTCTCAGAGTTGACTTATGGCAAAGGATTATTGATTTCCGAAGTCGGGAATCAGGTTCGGTACTATTTCGAAATGACAAGCTATGCCCAAATCGGCAGTGCAATCTCTTATGAAGAAGTTTAAACAGTCAGACACGAATAGAACAGAAATTGTAAATAAAATAATAATGATCTCCACAAGAAGTGTGACACGAACTTAAAACAACCCAAAAGTGCTTTAAAGACAAAGACTTGGATACGTAAAGTACATATCAGCGTAGAGTACATTTCAGCGTAGAGTACATTTCAGCGTAGAGTACATTTCAGCGTAGAGTACATTTCAGCGTAGAGTACATTTCAGCGTAGAGGACATTTCAGCGTAGAGTACATTTCAGCGTAGAGTACATTTCAGCATAGAATACATTTCAGCGTAGAGTACATGTCAGCGGAAAGTACATATCATCGTAGAAAACACTCATCAGGGTAAGATCTCGTAGAAATCGCAGTTTCAGTACAAAAGATGCTTTTTGGCAGGTCTCGTCTTCCAGGTAACTCAAATTCTACCAAACTTTTCTCGACAGAAAATAACCAGCCCAGCCAGTGGAAAGCCTGTGTTCCATCCAGCCCAGCCAGTGGAGGGCCTGTGTTCCCTCCAGCAGAGCCAGTGAAGGGCCTGTGTTCCCTCCAGCAGAGCCAGTGAAGGGCCTGTGTTCCCTCCAGCCCAGCCAGTGAAGGGCCTGTGTTCCCTCCAGCCCAGCAAGTGAAGGGCCTGTGTTCCCTCCATCCCAGCCAGTGAAGGGCCTGTGTTCCCTCCAGCCCAGCCAGTGGAGGGCCTGTGTTCCCTCCAGCCCAGCCAGTGGAGGGCCTGTGTTCCCTCCAGTGCCTCGCTCCATATGCAGGTGCTGTGAGCAGCTTTGCCGGAGTTGACGCTGCCGCTGCAGCGCTGCATAATTTTAAGCGTCAAAAGCCCGAATCAGTCCGTAGGACTCGGCTGGAAGTGGCGGCTCTGCTTCTACTCAAAATGTGATGCACAGCAACTGAATGATGTGCAAACACAACAGTTGTTGACGTACCTCGATTGAATAAAGTGCAAACATAACAGTTGTTGACGCACCGCTGTTGAATGAAGTGTAATGTAAGAGTTGATGAGCAATGTAATGCATTTATATCGATAAAATGAATTTAGCGAATGTCTTCTTTCCTTAAATTTTGTACATTTTGACCTCATGAGTTCTATCACATCTTTTAACGCAGCAAAGTTTTTACTAAGATCATTAGAAGCATGACTCGAGCAGCAACAGTTTCTGATGGAGCATGCAAGGAAGCACGGCTGAATTTCTTATGCGAACCTGAAGCAACTTTGAATGTAGGAAAATTACAAATTGGTCTTTTTGTCAACTTATGTAAATTGACGAAAATGCAGCAGAACCGGTAAACTACCGAGGCTCAGCTGAATCAGGGAACAATTTCGTTCATTAAATAGGTGTCTAAATTTCGTAAATCTTATACTCTTTGCTTTATAGATAATTTTATTTTGCGTTAAACTAACATGAAGCAAAAACATGGCTGTTGGAAGTGAAAAATTTTCGGCGGAAAGAACTTTAGCATTACAACTCGTTTGCCTGAACTCGTTGACGAACATGGAACGCCGCCGTCACAAATTGTGTTCTCGAGTTGCGGAATAGATTCAACACTTCGACTGCGACGTGCGCCACCGAAAGTACACGGAGGTAATTTAGACAATGCTGATGACTGGCCAGTAGTCGCAATCTCAATTTTCATAAATATTTAATCAGAGCTAAATGAAGGCACGATTTTGTTCATGTTCGGTATTTCCAAATAGCTTACTACAATTGACGTTAAAGTTGAGTTTGGTGTTGAATTTAATATTTAGTAGTCACAGTCAAAGTGTTAATTTCTCAGTAATATCATCATTGGAATAGAATCAAAATGAATTTCAGAGCTCAAGAAACACTTTTTCAAACATGAACCGTACGAAATCAAGCCAAATTTGCTTAAAATTGTTTTTTACTTCGTGCTTTTGAATGACATTTGTACGTACGATTTTTTCTATCGCATGTTATTAAAAACCACTGAAAGTTTCGTGTAAATAAATAAATTTTACAGTTCACCTTTTTTTCTACAATAAACTCGATGGACTCTATCATTAACAGAACTCTTTTCTATTACAATCCTAAAATTACCACGTAATGCATGCAGAACTTACACCTTCAAACACTACTGAAGAGAGCCCGCTCAAACGGCACCAAAAGCTACTAGGATTTCAATAAGACTCGTTAATTATCACACTGACTGAAAATTCGCACTCATTTCCAGTGCTGCCAAGTTTATGCTGTAATAAAATGGCTGAAATGCAAGCCAGTGAAGTGCCAGCGCTGGAAAGCTACGGCGGGTGCCCATAATAAGTAAGCAGTTCCCTGCGGCGATGCGAGAGATGCCGAATTTGCCCCGTTCGAAGCGAACAGAATATTTTGCAGGGGAGTTTTGCGTAGTGGTTCAGGGCAGATAAAATTTCTAAACCTAATAAGTTGCATCTTTGACAACCCAAGTATGGAAAACGGGAGTGATGGTAAAGTAAAATGAACACAATATTCTTTAAATTAGTTAAGAAGGGGAAAATGATGGAATTGACCACGTATGACGCAAAACGCGAAGCATGTAACATATTATTGGAATTTACCACCCAACTCAAGTAGTAGCCGCATTATCTACGGTAAATTTGGAGCGAAAACTCCAAAATTTACCAACTCAAAAACGTCACGCTGTGGTGTCGCGCCCAGGAATTTTTCTTCTGCATGGTCGAGTGGGCAGCCGTCAATTGCAAAATAGTTCACCCACAAAAATTACTCCAGTCTAAAAACTCTAAGCAAGCCAAGATAAAAAAAGAACAATTACATTGTAGGATGGAAAACCTCCACGAAACGCTTTTAATTCTAAGTAGGCCATAATAAAAAATTACTTAAACACGTTGTAGAAGGATGAAAACCTCCACGCAGAGCTACTCTTCAAGAGCGGCACAGGAGCTGGTCAGTCCTGAGTCAGCGATGACACCATAAGCTCCTGCGTCTCACATCAGACCCATTGCTGCAATTCTGATGAAACCAACACGACCAGGTTGTGTTTGATTCAGGGACATTGCTGATTGTGTCAAGTTTGAAATTAATTTGACTACTTGTGGGAATGAGGTTGCTTACATGACTTTTTTTGGGGAATAATCTGTTAATAACGGGCGTTTTCAACGCATCGTATCCGCAATTCAGCGTGTGGGATCTTTAAATTTTACCCTAACTTTTCCCTGGAAGCAAAGAGGGGCTGTGATGAAACAGCCAACGAGTAAACAAGCAATGCAACAAAACAATCAGAGTTTTGGAAGTACATGTATGATATTCATCTTTGATGAGGATTATCAGTACAGTATTGAATAATTCCAGAACATCAGTACATCGGAATGCAAGTACTCTAAAACACTAGGAAACTAGCATTTCTCAGGGATACTTTCGATACAAATTATCCTAAAAAATAAACAATTTCAGTTAATAGTCATTGCTTTTCGTTGTTGGTAAATATGAATCCAAGGAACTGTCTCCTCGTCTTAAAATAATGTCACTTTGAAAATAATACCTTTAACGATACCAGGATGAAGGCAGAACAATCAATGGATCATCATCCCGACGTATTATTCGATGTGTAAAGGCTTTACCGTAAATTATTCAATATAGACAACGATCTGAAAGTCACCATGAAATACATCCGACATTAGATGAAAAACTCACCAACAAAGTCGCATACAAAGAGGCTTAGAGAGGCTCCGGTTAAAATTAAATTTACTGTTTGAATATAACAAATGTGCGCATAGGATTCAATAGAAAGAAAATTCCGAGTGAAAGTGAGAAGAACGAAGTCCATTAAAGCTCATCTCTACACGTGACTCGATTACATTGCATTGAAAGGATGAAAGAGACAAAATAAGAACCCGGCTTTACTACTGCAAATTTAAAGAAATTCGAAATCATACACTCATATTTCAGAAATCTATAATTTATGAAGTTCTATCACAGATTGCATGGCCTAAAAATTGAGTACAAAGCTTCAGTTTGTTTGTAACTAGATCCATGTTCATAGTAATACATGACCATACAGGTATACAATATAACAGAATGCAAATGTTACTAGCTACACAAATAACTCAAAGTCCTTGCCAAAAATTAAATATTTCAAATAGATTGTCGGCAAAAACAGCTACATTTGTTGTGTTAACCCGTTTTGTATGTATTGGGACATATGAGTACCACTGAGTAAATTGCTTATTCCCGTACTGGTGTAAAAAAATGGCATTTCATGTTTCGCGACCTTTTTAGCAAAAAAAAACTGTTGTCATACTCGGCGAAAAGTTATCGTGCACTTGCATTTTTCAAATTTCTCAGGGATGATAAAAATTCATTTGAGCAGTGAAGTCGACTTCCGAACACTGCTACTTAAAACCTAACCAAACCTCCCGTTGACGACCGCTGTAAACGTAGCAAACGCATTTAGGGGTTGTAGAAGGCATGAAGTGCAAATCCGATGGAGTTGGCGTGCTGCCGGCTGCAGCGCAGCCAAACTCCTCTTCCCAACAGACAGAGCGGCGCCCGAGCCCGCCTTGAGATCTTCCTCAAATCGCGAAACTTTGCTCTGACGTCTGTAGTTTGCTTGTTGGACCGCAACACAGCTCCTGCCAATTCACATAACGTCCGAACTCCGCACGAAATCAGAGTAGCTTGAAAAAGACCAATAAAACAGAAGACGCCGCGTGATACACAAAATTGTCTGATGAGGTAACAAAAAAAGTTGTTTACGAGATGAACTGGATCAGGAAATTTAATGTAGAACGAAAAAAGTTACTGGGAAGGGGGAAATTAGTACATAAAGAAACCGATGACGAGCAGGTTTGAGAAAAACACCTATACAAACTATAAGAGCAGAAGCTCAAGAGTAGCATTCATTGCTAAAAGCATGTTGTGGTTGAATGGAGATGCCTCTTTTGCATTCTAGTCTTGAGGATAGCCGCTACTGTCGGGGCAAAATAACCTGCAAAACATGAGAAAACGGTAACCAGACGTGCTAAATGAAGCATCAAGTTTTGGCATCAAATTAAATATTAAAGGCTCATGAACAATTTTTATCTTGTTCTCAATTTTAAGGGTTGTGCAATGGCTCTCGAAAATATTGTGAAAACGGCACTGATTTTCACTAGTAAAGTTGCAAGCAAATTGATTTCTTCTAATTTGTATTCCAGCCAATTAAAAAAAAACAAATTTAAACTTGCTAAAATCATTTAAAAGGAAAAATTGTACATAAAAATCAACTGTACAATAATCGAATATCATACTATTTAAAATAAGAAATGCCTGAACTACAATCCAAAACAAACATCTAACAAATCAGTCGGCTTCCTTCGAACTCGTTTTTTGATACTGGAACCGCGGCCCATTTTATACCCACAAGGATGGAAAAAATGCCCATCGTCTAATTTGCTGAAGCCAATTTGCTAAAACGTTTCGAAGACTGAACGCTGCGTCAAGTCATTTATATTTCGAGGGTTGCAGGGACCCGCTGTGTACAAGCCGCGTTCATCTGCCCTCCTGACGACGGCGGCAACAGCGCCGCGTCCTGCACGCACGGACGCCGGCTTCGCTGAAAAGTTAGGCATGGCGCGCTCCGAATTGTTTGAAAGTCGAGAAAATTTTGTCGCGGAAGAAATCATTGAGCGTAAAGCTGCCAAACTTAATTCTGAGCACGACCGAAATGAACTCAAACTGGTAACTTGCCACCGCGCTGCGCAAGGCTTCATGAAAAATGAATTTTCTAACATTGAATTCCGAGCAACACCAATACAGCATTTGAGTAGAAGCTAGCTTCACTCTTTGTTGATTAAAAAACAAATAAAATTATTTGAATATTTTTTAAACTATGAATTCATTACAGATTAGGGGAAAAGAACCGAGTGTAGATTCCGCAACTACTGTAAATGAATTTGAAGTAAGTTAAATATTAGGAGCAATCTCCGTAGACTATGTTGCATTCAATGTTAACATCGTGCAAATAAATCATACAAATTTCATAAGATTAACAAACTAGTGTTTGTTCAATATAAACCATTAACTTAAATTAAATTGACAGATTCTCCCGTCAAGATCCTAAAAATATCTTACTGAAATTCTTCCTTTCCTTCCCCGCGATTTGTCACAGTAACTAACGACGAGTGCCAAGTGCTTACATTCGTCAAATAATAGAAACAAAACAGAGGCCCGACTCTCGTAACTCGATCGACCACATAACAGGATAAACGGACTTCTCTTTGCCTCGCGTGGTTCCGAAGCAGCGCCGTCAACAAGCGTCAGTAGATCACGGCGCAAATAAGCAGCCGCACGGGCACTAGGAATGGACTGAACAACCCGTCTGAACTTGGCTGCCTCTTCCCGCATTTTGGACGTTGAAAACTTGTTGGTGCAGCGGAAACTAGAAAATGAGGTTGAACCGGTTCACAAAAAGTGGGATTGAATAGGACTCGATAGATTTATGATAAAACTTTTAGAATCGAGAATCGGTGAACATACACTTTTCAACTATTGCTATTATGAAGCAAGTCTTGTATATCAATCAGACGCATGAACTAAAAATTCACTTACGCAGGAACTAGCTTTGATTTTACTACCGTTAAAAATGACTACCGCTTTGGTTTAACAACCGAATTTGGAATGCGACACTACGGCGTTACCTGAAAATCATAGAAATTTGAGAACGTGACAATTCCTACATGTAAGGAACTCCTACATGTAGGCCTGAGAAAAACGTAAGTGCTGGGATTCTTCCATCACTACTTCCTTCTTACGATGAAAATCTTGATAATTTGGTCTGTTATCATGGATGGATATTCACTATAAAAGGGGCCGATTTTACCACTTGACCACAGCTGGAAAGTCCTTATTTCTGCTTACCAAGCACTATTGCATCTCCAGTCAAAGTTCAGCGTCTACGCTGTATAAAAATCATGAAAATGTTCTGGATTTCGAACCTGAAACTGAAAATTCGAGGTGGACTGGAAAATTAGAAACGGTCCTCGACAGTAGTGCAGAGCAAAGCCAATGATAGTCCAATACTCGAGCGATCACGATGTATTAGCAGAGGAATTGGATCTTCGATAAACTGAAGAGCGCGGGGAGTACGAGCAGCAGCAGCAGCAGCAGCAACAGCAGCAACCGCAGCAAGCAGCAGCAGCAGCAGCAGCAACAACAGCAAAAGCAGCAGCAGCGGCAACACAGGAACTGCAGCTAAATACTGACTGGCACGCGTCTCTAGTTGTTGCACACACGTCTCAGACAACGCATTTCGTGTCACAACCACGATCATACAAGTAACTCTAAAAACATCAATAACTCTTGCGCATGCAAGAAAGTGAGTCACTCTCACAATGCGGCTGCTTCAAGAAGAAACCTCTTTAAACAGCCATAAGAATGAAAAACAGGCTGTAGCAATTCATGAGTAAAAGATTAGATTATTAGATTGTCAGCGAGTTCGAGCCTACCTATCCGCAACAAATGCGATCCAAAGAGAGAAAGAAGGAAGGCACAATTTAGAATGGAGTTATGGAACGCGGAATTTCTGCAGAAAGGGCATAGAAGCAGTAAGTTGAGAAAGAAGTTCATGAATCAAGATCAAAGTTGAAGAAAAAGTAGTAGGTGCTGAAAGACAGGACAACAGTGAACTGGAAAACAAGTCCTTAACACAACAAAACATTTTATTTCAACAAAAAGAAGACCTACCTAACTCTCAGCTCGGGCCCTCACTCATTTTCCCCCTAGGAGCGCTAATTCTCATAAATACAATAGTTGTATCCCTCTGAGGGGATTCATGAGTACAAAATGGAAAAAATGAGCTCTGCGGTTTTATCGAGATGATAATTCTTGAGGGAATTCAAACTTTTAACAAGCTTGCAAGAAATAATTGTCAAAAAAACACCGCTAAAAATCACGCAGAAATCAGTCTACAAGTGAAGATCAGCTCGAGGAGTCGTTCTACCATATGAAGATTGAAAGTAAAGCAAAAAAAGCAATAGATGAACACTAAAAAAAAGCAGCAGGACCCCGGTCAGCGGGCACTAATGAGTTCATATCGGCCAGCTCGCGGCCGTAATGGGACCACGCTGATGCCGCTGGTGCAACTCGGTCTATATATACACACTGGACTCGTTACTGGTATCCTAGATGAGTGGTTCTTAACCTTTTTATTGCCAGCCCCCCTTTAGAACTTTCAGGGGAAATTGTGTGCACATGGACTGGTAACTAAATGCTCGCAACAACGAATGTTGTTAATAAGTCCTTTAACATATTCAACAGTGAAAGTTCACTCTTTTGTCGAAAACATTACTGGGAAAAGTCAGGATTTACTGCGGAGGCTCAGAAAGCCACCGAATTGCAACTCTTGCACGCAGGCTAGGACAATTTAATCTCGTTATTTAAACCTGAAACAGTAGAGCACAGACTTTGTTTAGAGCATGCCAACCTCTATAAGGAACTTGTCGAGTTACGTCCGAATAACATCTTTGGTTTATTGCTACTGAAATAACTTTTCTTTCCTTAATGTACAATAGTATTGTTTTCAAATCCTGTAAACAATACTAGAAATTACGGCGAGGAGTAATGAAACCCGAATTATTGTCTGATGAAATTTTGATGCAACAATGAAATTTTCACCTAACGTCGAAGAAGATATAGTTGGGGATGACGATCTTGATTCTAGATGGTCAGATAGGAGGAAAATCCTAAGTGAAGAAACTTGCCACTATAACTCAATTAATTTTCACGGTACGTGGCACATGGAAGATTGACTGCTATTAGGCAGACCTCTACAGCGTCAACTTTTCCATTGCCACCATTGAATTAATGGGACGCTAATTGCTGACCACACTTCAAAAGGTCCCCATGTGGAAGTCATCAAAAGATCACCGACATTTTATCCAAGAATTGGAGGGGCCAGTGAGCTTATCGCTGATCAATTGCCGCAGCCAATTAATGGGTGGATCCCGACCGTAAAGTTTCATTTGCTTTAAAGAAATTTAAAGGTCTAAAATAGAAGGGCATGGAAAGACCCAGGCTTCGGCCTCCGTGTGTGGACGTTTGAGTCCCAAATGTTAGAAGGGAATTTTGTGAAAGATCTCTGGATAAATAACGGTCCACAAACCCGAGCCCTCTCCCAGCAATCCCACTTAAAAATGTGTCTGTGAACGACTAGGAAAGACTAAGGCAAGTTAAGCGTAATGGCAGTTTCGAAAGAGGCTTCCCAAACTCATCGCTTGAAGTGAACGGACCGACCGCCAGTGAGATGGACTGGCCGCCGCCGTAAAGCTGGTCTCAGGCAGCGCAGTTTAACTCATTCCGAGTTGATCACATCACGGCCTGGAAGGAAGAGACCCCTGATCCATGCAATGAGATCAGCAAGAAAGCGGTCACCGGATGAAAAGCACAATTAGATCATCAAAGAAGGCGATTCCAAGATCGGCAGCACCCTGCAGAAAAAATAAGAATTCTGCAAAAGAAGAAACTTACCCAAAACTCAAAGAGGATAATAATGATTGAAAACATCCTACCTTCCCTCATTTGTACATAATGTTTGCATCAAAGAGCCGTTGCGGAGTTGGAGTTTACGAACATTCTTTGGCTGGAGACGCAGAATTCAACCATTAGAATTAATTTTTCTCACACACACTTTTACAGTAAAACGAAAGAATTCTCTTAACTGCAATTTTTATGTTGAAAATTTATTATTAAAGAAATAAATGATCAGAAAACTGCATTCCTTACTCTAAACAAAACGAGAGAGCCGAAATAAATTTTTAGAATATCTTTCAGGACCGTTTAAAGTAATAGTTTTTTTCAGAAGAGTCTTTGCATCATAATAAATTGTCCGCACGATTGTTCTCATCGAAGAAAAAGTGTAGGCATTTTCGAGTAAATCAGACGTCATTTTGAAGAGAGGCAAAAAAATGTGAAAATTGAACGTTCATTCTGTTAAGAAAAAAACATGAGTAATTTCTCATCGAAATAAATCACAATCCAGAACACGCCTCGTGTAGACGATGTGTAATCTTAATGAAAATTTCCTATCTATTTTGCAATAGGGTGCCGCGAACATTCGGCTTCACATTAAATACTTTGAAAAGTTTAATTGTAATTAATTTAATTTGATTTCAATTTAATTAATTTAATTGTCATTCGATCCGAAACGAAATTAAGCCATATTCCTAAGATACTTCGCTTTAATCCTACCAAAAATACTGCCATCGTTTTTGTGTTCAATCGCCTCGCTGGCTGCAAAGTCTGCACATTGCAGACGATGAAATGAAACTTCAGCTTTTTTAAAGAAAATGAATCACCAA
Organism: Platorchestia sp. MABIK; assembly: GCA_014220935.1. Classification (NCBI taxonomy): domain Eukaryota; kingdom Metazoa; phylum Arthropoda; class Malacostraca; order Amphipoda; family Talitridae; genus Platorchestia; species Platorchestia sp. MABIK. Next base: position 68,256 of record JACJUY010001162.1, read on the forward strand.
AAGGCTTAGTCTCTCATGTAGGATATGTCACATCATACTTTCTATTTGTTACTCATTGTTACTAGCACGTTGACCACGATTGCGCGGATCGAAAAGGTAATTTGGTTAGTTTGTAAGAAACAAATTTGAAAAATCAATTTTACTGCTCTAATAAGTTTCCTTTCTTTATAAGAAATGTACAAAATATAAGTGCTCGATAATTTTTACTCCGTACGATAAAATTCCTTCAAAAAGTGGTCGTAAAATTGTTGAAATGTTATTCATTTACATTAGCGCATAAATGAGCAATTTACTTAGTGGAACACATTTGTCCCAATACGTAGTCAACGTGTTGAATTGGTCTATGAAGTCACATCACGGAGAAAATTCAAATCTTTTGAAACAAATTAAAAATAATAACTGATCACATACTATTATTATTTAACGAAAATAAGTAACCCTTGCTACTTTTTTTAGCATCCAGGCGCAACTTACAAAATTTTCCAAGCTGGAAGCACAAGCTCGGTCTTCATGATTAGCAACCTTAAACAGAGTGACCTGTTCTTGAAAAGTTTGGGAAAATAATTGTTTTTTGAAGGTGCGAAATAACGTTCTGAAATTTGTGAAGACGATTTTTTTAAATTCAGGAGTCAATTTTGATTCCTAGAAATCGTCACGCGAAACTCAAAATGTACCCTTTTGTTACTTCATTAGTTATAAGCTGCAGAAAGAGAATGTCGACAGTTGTGCATGAGCTAATTACACACGCTCGCACTTCAAAATCCAAATGAGAACTATTTTCAGGAAACCTGTTGATAATTTCCACAAAGAGACGATGGAATACGAACAGATACTCTCACAGACGCGTCGGGACCCGAAAAGAAGCATGGAGAGCCGAGTTGCACGACAGGAAGGTAACCCTAAAAAGCGCCGTGCGGTTGAATGACCAAACTTCAAGGTAGATTTGTCCCGATTACGAGACCGGTTCGAAATGGCCGTCTTTTCTCACAGGCCGAAGGCCACCAGAAAAGATTGTTTTGCTACGCGGCCATCAGCCCAAAAGATTAGAAAAACACGCGGTCGCATACGACCGAGAATACCGACGATGACCCTCGCTGTTTTTCACGGTGCGTCGAAATTGAGGAAATTGTGGGCTTGCTTCGCCGACGGCTGACGCGTTCATGTAGTCAGTAGCAAGCAAGTGGAAATTCATAGGAAAACAGCATCAACAAATTTCAGGAAAATAAAATGAATATTTATTCTTTTCTGTGAGCGACTGGCTGCTTCACGGCTTAGGTCTTCGTAGGAAATGAAAATTTGTTGAGGAAATGGAGCTTTAATTCTCTGTAAGACATATCTTGAACCTTTCAAGTAGAAAAATTTATATCCTATAATGTACGAATTAATTCTACGAGATCATGAGCGCACATTAACTCACATTCGTGTTCAACAGTCTTCTTCAAAGAATCAGTTAACGCCTGACTTCTGTATTTTAATTTTTATGTGCGGAATAAAACAACTGATCGGTTAAGAAAGAGAAAAACAGTAGTAGTATGGAAGTTAGTTAAAAGTTCTGTATTTATTACGAAGATGTGCTGGCAAAGAGAGAAAGAGTCAATACAAAAAGAAGAGTCATTTTCCACTCCTGTTTTGTGAAATCGAGCGAGGAAAATGGTGAACACGCCTAATCAATTAAAAAATTCAATGAAGCCAACAACCAAAAAAGGAAACTGATGATAGAAATCAAGTCGAAAAAAGCATGGAGGGGCCAGGGCTGCAGGATGCGGACGAGATCTTTCGCAACTCCTGTGGAGATTAAATCCGTTAGCAGCGCAGGAATTTATCCGAGCTAAAATTAAAAACAAAACTGAATCACGAACAATAATAAATGAGCTTCAACTCTATAAATATTAAATGGACTTTCACTTAAGCTGATGCAGTAAGAGATATAATTGATGGCATATGAAGTAGAGAAGACTGGGATAAATTTTTGCAAAAATCGAAAACTTGAACAGAACAAATTTTCTTGAAATTGAAAGCCCTCATCTAAATCAACTCTTTAACCTATGGCTGACCAATACAACGCAATCATTTACAACATTTTACTCAATTAGAAACGGAATTTGACGGCATGAGATTTTAACATCAACCTTCTGTATTCAAACTCTTTCCCAAAACATGAATTGCAGAAAAGTTTATTGATTGTAAAATGGCAATTTAAGGCTTAATGGATAAACACACAAAATATCAGCCTAAATTTAACGAACTTGAGGATTCGGTTCATCTGAACTCATAATCAGATATTGTCGAGTCGCGTCTAGAGATACCGTATTCATTTGTTTGCAGTCTTCTAAATCTGTGGAAAGAATGAAGGTCGAACTACAAGAAGCTGTCCTATTTAATCGATTTATTTTCATGTTGAATCAACCACTTGAGAGAGTGCAACTCGTTCAACTTCGATAAGAGCTGGTTAATATCAATCCCTTCGCCATTATCTAACAACGAGCTCATACGTTAAGCTTTCGGTTACCGAATCTCTCTCACTCGAACACCACATACCCCAAATTATTTAGTTTTGCTGGCGTGTAGCCTATGTGTATCCTTTAATCTTAGTGTGAGCTGGTTAGGGCAGCGTGGCGGTCGTATATCTGACGGGAAGCAAATACTGCGGCGAGCGTCAGGCCAATGCGTCTTGTGAGCCCCTGAGGCCCAGGCCAAACAGCCACGGATGAGACCGCCAAGCGGCCACTCGAGGTGTCCCACTTTTGTTAGAAGAATAATGGATGCATTACGGGACGAGGTAACGCTAGCATTTGCGTCCCGCCCTCGTAGGATTGATGCAATCCTTTAACAGCGACGTGTATTCTGATCATACAAGAAGTATTGACGTGCCTCGAGTATTATTGGTGCTGTTTTGTCACGAGCGTAATTGATGCAATCTGAAAATTAGATGCGGTGGATAGTGTAGGGTATTCAATGGTTTTATTCTTTAGCAGGTTTATCCATACTTGTCTTCCCTTACTGTATATCCAGATGTAAGAGTTCCTCCAACAAATTTAGAAACGCTAACAAGTATCCTCTAACATGTACAGACGTCATTGAGTACTTGGGATTGTTAGTAATGTCAGCACGAGGATCACAGCACACTTGACGTTGGTTAGGGGGATCGGAGGTGAGTTGCAACTATAAAATCAAAACCTGCAATTCTAGGTTCACTAGACTCAGAGCCATCGAAGTGACGTAGAGACGGTAAGCAGATAATGATATTTTTCAAAATACATTCAAATGTTATAACATATTAATATCATTACACGTTCAAATATTAATCATTTTATCATGAACGTTTGCTGTAGAAATAACTGCTGAAGAATTAGCTAGGGTAACACCTCGTCAAAAATTTGCATGTTAATCAGCGGCGGACATCGAGCTTGCCTAGCCGCTTTATGATTTCATTATCATCCTACAAATGGTGATTTTAAACCAGAAAATATTCAATGGTGAAAAAAACTTATTCGCACTTATTCCTGTAAATTAACTGAATGTCAACAACTCAACTAGAGTGAGGTAATGAATTTGGTCAAGATTTTTCTGCATCTTTTATAATTTTGGTGTAATAAGTTAACGACTATGACCGCATAAAAGAAAATGTTTGGCTCCTACCTTTTGTTTATATTCGCTTCTATAAGGCGATTAATCTTGCGTCAAAATTGTACACTATACTGTATTCAAGAAATTGCGTCCTCTGCGTTGAGATAAAATGTCCGCACAGGAAATTCCACCGAACATCGCTAGCAATAAGAGACGCCCATGGGGCCTTAGCAGCTTAATCTTAATAAAGGATTAACCTTTTGAATGAGGGCTGAGAGCAACTCGAACATATCTCTTATTGAAATGCTGCAGTACTCCAAACTTTTGCCATCGAAGAATTATCCAGAAGCCCAGAAGTGAGAAAATTTTGTATCATAATGCATGGCCCCCAAAGTTGACCGACTGCGTTTCTCTTGATACGGACGTATTCAACTCTCGTGAACTTCGGCATTTTAAAATTCCTTTCAAAGGTAAAGTGTGACAGGGTTCGGATACTGAAGCACAAAAGTATAAAAATAAGTTTGACACAACATTAGCCTACCCCGTTTTGTTTGTCAATCAAATGCTGTCCAAAACATCAAGAAAAACACTCATTGACAGGCAATTGCGTTATCAACACAAACTCTCGAGCCAGCGAACGATTGTCTCTTTATTTAGCAGCCATCGCTCGAGCACATTCGGATGTTTGAGCGAACTTTCCACATTGAAGCGTTGAGCCAAAAGTTTGCACTTTAGCTCAACTGCCGCAATTCGACTTCCACACGAGTTTTTGATGCCGTATTACACTGCAAATGCCGGATATTGCAAAACAGTTTTCGTGGACATTTAATTCTACTGTGTACCATAACCCCCACAAGACAGATCCCATCCTGCGGCAAAACTTTCACACAATAATACGTAACTATAGAGAAGGCTGCCCTCCCATATAACAGTTATATTAAACGATAAAAAGGAAAACCAACGTGGCTAAGAATATCATGATATAAAACGAAAGTTTCGGATTACACAAAATAGTTTGCAATTTATTATGATATTCTTAGCCATGTTGGTTTTCTTTTTCATCCTAAAAGTGAGATTTCCCAGAAATCAATCTATTTCATTTATTATGTTAAGCGTGAATAACATTTTTCAGGAACATATTATCTGGATAATTTTGTAATGTTACTTAGATGTGAGCACGAAACACAAGGAAAATGTTTTTCCTCACGCAAACCTGGATTGCTGGTAACGAGTCAACTTTAATGGATGTTACTGAAAGGTAAAAGGTTGATGGGAGAGGAATGAGTTAAAATTGTCTCCTAAACTATATCAATTAAAAGATGTTTTCTCTATACAGCCATACCAAAATGACGAGAGCAATTTATTCGTAAGACTCGAAATTGTTTCATAGGACTCAATGTATTCAGACACATTATTTCTCTGTAAGTAATGTAAAAGTTCACATAACATTGAAGTAAGTTCATCTTAAACATTTTTTTTTAACCAAAAATTCGTTCGTTAATACGAGTAGTAATGGCTTGGAAATTATTCTGATTAGTTTCAGATCACGAATAAAAGTACTGTGTTGGGCCAAACGGGAAATTTTAGTCTCTGATAGTGGAACAGCCAGAATATATTACACTGATATTGATTTGTGACGAAATTTCTCATCCAGTAGTTTTTTGAGAGGAAGGCGAGCTGGCTCTACTTTAGCCACGCATTCAAGATCACTAAAACTGAAACTAAGATCGGCAACGTTGTGCAATGTATTCACTTCTGCCAATGAATGTTGCATCCAAATTCCAACGCATATATTCCAACTAGAGTTATGAGTCCACACCAGACGTCAGTCTCTGACAAGCCCTAGAAGACCTGCAGACCTGGAACTGCAACACCAACTCTTCAATACCGACTGCGACTCCACACCAGGAACTGCAACACCAACTCTTCAATACCGACTGCGACTACACAGCGCTGATGGCTTTACGAAAGCGTGCGTTGGCTGCGGCTCTCGGTCTGTACAGGTGTTTTTCAGCGCAACCATGAATGAAAATGTCGGCACAAGTTTCCTCTCTGTGCAGATGACGGCCATGAGGACCTTCGCTAAAAACTGCCTGAGAGGGCAGTGCTGAGAACACTCAGCGCTGAGGGCTCTCGCTGTCACCTAGAAGAAACCTCCAAAATTTTTGTACATCTCCTGTAAAAAATCCCGATATTATTCGGTGGTGAAGGGCAAATTCATTCGCTTCGCCTGAGTGGAGAAGACAAAAATAGCTGAGCAGCTGCAACGGAGAGTAGAAAAAATCATTCTCTTGTTGTACAAGAAAATTATGGAACAGGAAAAGTATTGGACTCTGCTTGCAAATGATAAAAACGAACCTTGTTCTCTGGAATACAAATAAAAGCAAATTTTACGCACAAATCTATTTTAATTTTACTTTTAGAAATGCAGCATGGTCAAACTATGAGAAACACAACCATCAAAATTTCTTTAAAAGATGGGAAAATAGCTACAATTGAGAACAGACTAATAAACTTTGGCACAAACAACGCCTGAAGTTGGACTGTAGCTTCATAGCTTATTTCGGAACAGTAACTGCTTCTCTGATGACCCTTAATCGTTCTGTGCGCCGCGATATCACAGCTGGCAACTCCATCCAAACTTTATCCACAGAAGCAAACAACCCGTTCGATTCATACGCAGTTGACTCCCTTTTCGAAAATAACTTTTCTTTCTTTTGAAAGGTAACGCTTCACGAAGAAAATATTTTTACTCAGAACGTTGTTTTTACTGTTTCGCTTTCCTAGTTTCTTTTCTTACAGGATCCCGCCCTGATCATCACGGCAACTAGTCTTACTGTGTAAAGCTTCCAAAGTGCTAACTATTCCTCATAAGAAGAAAGTTCACTCAGTAGATGCAGAATAAGCAATCATGTTCAGTCACCTCTACAGCATCAGGCAAAAAAGATTATTTCTACATCCAAGAATAACCAATAAAAAATTTATTTTTTTTCAATTCCACTGAGCAATTTTTCATTTTTTGCGGGAAGTACATCAATAAGACATGAAAACATTAAACATTTATAATTAGGCACCATAAAACGCAGTCAAAAGGACTCTAGAGACGTGAGCGGAGAGAATGTGTGGCAGAATTATGCCACTGAAAGGGTCTCCGACTTCACCCTCGAAGAATCCGTTGTCTCAATCTTGTAAATAGAATTTAGATTCTCAAAGAAAAATTCCCGAATCAAATAAGAATTCATCTGTTCACTACACATTAAAATTGGCTAAGACTATGTATGTGCTTAAATTCTTGTCAAACCGGGCAGAATTTGCCTCAAATACTGATCTTACAACTAGAATTGGTCTCGCCACTAGTCCCTCGTACGTGTTTATGCAAAATTAGAATTTGCAGAAAAAAAAAACTAAATAAATCTGTTGATGCTACGATTGACCATTACATTATTCGTACAGTAATTTGTCTAGACTGAAATTTTAATGAATATTGAGGTTTAAAGCGAACAAATGCATCGAATGTGAGCTAGTCCGTCACCCCCGGCCTGGCCTACAGCCTTTCGGTCGACTGTGTTTTTTGCTGATTTCAAGTTAGAAGTTAGTTTCAGCCTCCCTCAGTGCAACTAAAATGTCTAAAGGAAATAAAGATTAAGGCACCCACCATTTAGTATGGAGTCAGAGGAACGCGGAATCTATACACAAGCCTCGACATGAAATCTTGTGGATTTCTAGTTAGTAAGTTAGCTTCAGTTTCTCTTAGCTCAACGAAGATGTTCAAAGAGAAGAAGGATGAAAGCACCATTTAGTATAGAGTTAAGGGAACGTGGAATCGATGCACAAAGGGTGTTCCCGTTAAGGATCCTGAGCGCATAGAAACAGTAAGGTAAAAAAGAAGGTTATGAAACAAGATAAAAGTTGAAGAAAGTCAGAGGTGCTGAAAAACAGGACAGCAGTGAACTGAAAAAAGATGTTCCTTAACAAAAAACTTTTATTATGACAAAAAGAAGGCCTACCTAGCTCTCAGCTCAGGACCTCACATTTTGACGGTGTTTCTTGTACATGAGTTGACAGAACCATTCATGAAAGTAATATCCACGTTGTGCTATTAATTTGTCAAATCCGACATGTGAAACGCCTATTGTGCAATGTAAAAATCAAAATACTATATTCGCAAATTAAAATAAATCACCAAAAACCCCAGTTGAAAATCTTGCATACATTATAGTCAAGTAATTATTCTACTCAAAAACTACCATGCTAGTGTAAAGCTAGCACTAACTCGCCGGAAAGCCTGCAGTTGATGCACGAAAAGCCGAGTTTCGATGCAAAATGAATCTCATCTGCGGGCAGGACCGCAGTAAGTGCTGAGAAATTTTCTTCTGGGGATCGTTGTGCAGGCAGTAATCCCTTCTCTGAGAATGAAAAATTTCACCACGAGTGTCGGGGGCTCCTCATCACTCCCGCACCCCCAGGGGGGAGGTCATTCCGAGTCCTCCCGAGGACATTGGCATGCGCTTTATGATGGGGCGAGCGGGCAAGGGGCAAGGGACGAGGGGGCAAGGGGTGAGGGGGCAAAGGGTGAGGGGGCAA
>JACJUY010001162.1:76487-90009 GCA_014220935.1 Platorchestia sp. MABIK
AAGGGGCGAGGGGGCAAGGGGCGAGGGGGCAAGTATAATATGCTATAACTAAAACTTTGTGCAATATTGCAAACTTATTATGAATACCTTCTCAATTTAATGCAATTGAAAAATTGAAAAAGTTGGCAGAGAATTAGTGTACGCATTTGATGAGTAAGAGAGCACACGAACAGGGACGAGAACGCCAGAAACTTCAAATGAAAGCACAAGCCAAAGCTTAAGTGATAATTTCAAGTTCACGAACAGATTGTAAAGTTTTAGTGATACATTCTGTTAAGTAAATGGTTCATAATTAGAGTCTTGTGAACAAAGGAATAATGATTAGGCCACAATATCTCCATAATAGGAAATATTACATCCAAAAGTAACGAAATCCACCGTTCATGTTCCTTATGATTCGTTCATTGCAAGTATCGGACCAAAGATAATTGTTGACATTAGCATTTAATCATAAAATTTCAAACTACGTTTTTATAAAATTTCACCTCAACAAATTACGCGGATCAATAGCACTGATAGCCATCGTCTTCTTAGATTATTTTTCTCGAGAAAATGATAGAACACGCATAAAGCGGCAAGCAGGCTATGCCTAATTAAGATACTCGTAAACTTGAAGTTCAGAGAAATCGAGAGTGATTACCTGGTTATAAAACTTCCCGTGACAAAAGAGTTCACCTGTCTCTGATCCAGTTAAAAATGAATGTATGAAGGTATCGTATCCAACTGCTCCGCTAGCTGAGCGTCACAATAATTACAGTATACAAGAGTTCGCAAATACACTCACCAAAATGATCGATTTTAATAAGGTCAATTGTATATGTGTATATATATAGGAAGTAATAAAAATCTTGTTTTCAGCCTTATTGCAAATCGGCTGACTGCATATTCATGCAGGTACGATAAATGTTTCCTCATAATTGAGGTAACGTAAGTGCAATTTGATCAAAAAATCGTAAGCACTTAAAACCCCGAACGTAAGGAAAACCAAAACACTCTGTTAACGTACATTTAGGTTTTCAGCAGCAGTTGTTTCAAGTTTTTCTTGTATCATGATTACCATTTTAGTAGCTTTTACGATTTATGCATTTTTACCAACGGATGATTAGCCAGGATTAGCTCTTACTTGATACTTTTCTTACTTTCCACACCTCACTGCAGAGCTAGACCTCGAGTGACGGTTGTGTTCGTGTACTTAGAGTCTAGATTCATGCAGACAAATTAAACAGAATAAACAGCCCACATAGGCACAAAAATCCATACCGTGGGCTACTGAAATTAGCCTAATCCATGACAAGAGAACGAATTCTTGCTTCATTCTTTCTTATCGCGTCATTCTTTCTTATCAAAACTTTACTCCTAACGCTCTAAGTCTAGGGTGACGAGTGGTAAGTTCAGTTTGGTCGAAATTTCTGCCCAATTCGTACCGGTGAAATGGAGCTGCTGGGAAAATTCACAACAAACTTTTTATTCATCTCTTACCGTCTTCACGTACGTGTTTAGAGTACTCTCGCACAAAGTCCCATTTACTCGAACATGAACGAATATACTTCCGTGAAATGAGCAGCCTCTGCTGAAGAGAACAGTGAAGGCGTGTCTGCAAAGTAAGCACCAGCTGTCAGAAGGCGCTGGGAAATGAGAGACGGCCTCTGCAATTCCAGGAAAAGCTGTCACAATACAAGAGCCGAGCGCCGAGTTCTGAGGAGACCTGCGTATGCTGAGCCTCAGAGTGTCAATTGAGTCAAATCAAAGCAGATGCTAACTTCTGAAGCGCCGTCTCTGAGTGGGGCGCCCAAGACTGAGCTTAAAAGTGCAATCCTATCGCTCGGAAGAAGAAATGAAAGACGCAACCGCCAGTACACAAAACGTACGACATTTTATGCTTCGCAAGTATCTTCGATACGCTTTCCGTGATATAGAGAACCAAATTGACGTAAAATAACTTTACTGAATGACCTCCATACAGATCTTCTTTAAAATACTTTTTTTCGTAAATCTAAGGCTATACACTTTCGGGAGCATGGAGCGAGTGCACTGTATTGATACAATCATTTCTTGCCCAATGTCTGGTCTCGTAGAAGAGTTAAAATTTTCTATTCATCCAGGTTTTCCCCCTAACTTCCGTGTGAAAAATAATTGCAATCTGGCATGAACTCAATTTTCAATCAATTTCCTTTCGAATTTATATAACTGGTCGTCCTCCAGTGAAAGTAGATGTGGACAATGAAATTATGAAAAAATTCTAATGAACTAAAAGAAGATTAATTATGTCAGAGTAAATCTGGCAAAAAACGAAGATGCACATAAAATAAAAATCCTTAGTGAAATGAGAACATTAGATCAGATATTAGTTTAGGCCTTCCTAACCGCAACAAAGGCTTTCCAAAGAGAGGACGGAGGAAAGCCAAATTTAGTATGAAGAAAAGGGAACGCGGAATCTATGCAGAAGGTGCATAAAAACATTGAATTGAGGAAAAAGTTCACAAAACTATGTAATAGTTGAGAAGGAAAGTAGTAGGTACTGAAATACACGACAGCAGGGAACCGAAAAAATGATGGTCCGTAACAAAACAGAAAACCTATTCTATTAGAACAAAAATAATTCCTACCTAACCTTCACCTCGGGACCTCACATTTTCCCCCTGGGAGAGTGACACAATAAAAAGTTGAATAAAATTCAAAAGGTTACATTCCAGTGAACGGCTGCAAGGAGTGGTGAAGATAAGAAGATGGAATTTCGGTGAGGGGTACAACCTGAGCATAATAATTTATGTCCCCCCAGAGGCGGTGTAACCTCTCTTCAGGGATGACGGGAGCGGCGGGCTGACACCTGGTGGCGCTGTGCCATCTGTCACACGAGGGCGCAGAAGAATGGTGTGCTCGTGCCGCACAAGCTCTGCTTTTCATTCTCAAGTCGGGAACTCTTGCGTCCAAGATAAAAATCCTTGGTGTACTGTTTTATTGGGATAAATGTCTCGGGGAATGGAATGTTATTTATTTACGATGAATTTATATGAAAAATCTTTGGAGTACTAAATTTCTATTTATTATTGGGATAAATGTCTCGGTAAAAAAAAAATTGTTTATATTTATAGAATTTGCATTAAATATATTTAATTAAATCAAGCTGAATATATAAAAGGAACGTATTGTATTCTATACTTGAAAACGTTAATATCGAGAAATAAACGTTAGAGCGAGAATATTCCGCAAAGAACGCATAATTTCATGAATAATTTTAATTTGAAATAAGTTTCTATTCAGGTAGTACAACTACTCATGTTCCACTCTGCAGGCCACTATCAACACGTTAAGCGTCGTTTGCGCAGCAATTTGATACATAAGATAGAAAAGATAAATTTTAGAAACATTTATGTAGAACGTTTAGTCCAAGAGAATTACTGAATTTAGAAGAACATGAAATGGTATCAAGTAAAACCAGTTGCCAGAGAATTGCATCGAAGTTTTCAACGTGCTTTTCTCCGCGCAGAACTATTCTTCTAAAAGCAAAGCATGTGAAGAACCATTTAAACACTTGCCGGATAATTTCTTACGAAGTAACCGAGGCTTAAAAACGGGTTGCATGGCTCATTGAAAACAAAATTAAATTTAACTTTTCAGCCGAAACTCTGCTCACCACGTTTGGGGGAAAACAGGGACTGCCTTCGGTCCCAAGAACCCCATATCCGTACCGTCAGGCAAAGAGTGGGATACCTCATGGTGAGGGACTGTTGCATTATCCATAGTTTTAGGAGGACTTTACATCTTTATGGGAAAAGAGATAGGTCTATGTTTGTACAGAAACAATATAAATAATATAAAATTTACAGAAACAATATATAAATCTACAATATATTTATAGTTAGAAAAACCATTACATTGATGTAGAAAGAGAAACCATTATATAGATGTAGACAGAAAAACCATTATATAGATGTAGACAGAGAAACCAATACATAGATGTAGACAGAGAAACCAATACATAGATGTAGACAGAGAAACCATTACATAGATGTAGACAGAGAAACCATTACATAGATGTAGACAGAGAAACCATTACATAGATGTAGACAGAGAAACCATTACATAGATGTAGACAGAAAAACCATTACATAGATGTAGACAGAGAAACCATTACATAGATGTAGACAGAGAAACCATTATATAGTTGTAGGAATGGGAACAATTTAAACTTATAGAGAAACACTATAAATACCAAAAACTTAAACACCAGGAAAATTTTTTTTAACCTGTCGTGGACGACCGAAAACATCGGCCCCATGATCGTCCCGTAATGAAGAAATTATGACCCAATCCTGGTGATCACTTCCGACCGCAAGTTGACCCACAACAGCTTGGCCAGAATGGCTCGGAGCGCAGCCGTGACGGAGCAGAACAATCATCACGTCCCGTAACTTCGTTCCTTGCAATTAGAAGCCGATCAAAATTAATAGCAGCGCTCCGAAATTACAACCTCATCTACAGCCAAAATTGAGTCACTCGTTATGGGCGATGATGACCAGCTAAACTAAATAGGAAACAGGGTCACGGAACCTAACCTGCGGTGTCATACGCTGGGCCTATACAGCAGGAAATGCTTCACTAATATACAGCATCAATGGCATAAAACAGCATGGCGGGAACTTTAATTACAGAACCTTATATATTCACACCTAAGGAGCCAGCATACAGTCACCCAGACAGAACAGAACCAGATTGGTGGCCAACTAACCTGTCAAGAAAACAAAGTTTTTCTGTGCAAGTCAACCGCCGCTTATGAACGAAGATGCTCAAATCTTCGTTCAAATGATGTTCCGATGCCTACAACATCAGAGTCAAATAAATAACACTTGATCAAAGTCGTTTCGATGAAACGAGTTTGCCATGAAACTTGAATAGCTAAACGTAGCAAAGACGCGTATTTTCTACCTGTTCTACGGCACAAATTTCATTGACGTGATTCATTGAGAATATCGTATGAGCTAAACAGCTGAAAGCATACTTCCCAATGCGCGACCTAATTTCTATATCAAGAATATAGATAAACGTTACAGATAATTTAGTTTGGTACACGATGAGTTATTTGGTTAAAAATTCAATTTCATCGTCCGAGTATGCTAAAAAAACTCATCATCAGCTTCCAATTAAACCCATTCGTGAAATTACTTTAGTGATAACTTGCAGAAACTTGTAGTGCAGTGTTTGCGTTAAAACAAAACATTTTATGTTTAAGATTTCAAAATGTTACAAAAGCCCGCATCAAGTCAAACTTATGATGTGCAAAATACAATGCAATAAACAGATGCTGCAACAAAATGCAATACAATAAACTAATGATGTAGCAAAATACAATACAATAAGCAAATGTTGCATCAAAATGCAATACAATAAACCAATATTGTAACAAAATGCAATAGAATTCAGTGGTACTGTAAAAAAATGCAATTCAAGAAACTAATGCTTCAACAAAATGCAGTACAAGAAACTTTTGCTGCAACGAAAAGTGTCCCGCTAAATGATCACTGTTTGACCTCCAGTGGTCCCTTACACGCAGGTACCATCAGGCTCAGGACTGAATTAACACAACTAACCTGCACTTGGCCTCTCGTAATTATTTCCAAGTGACGTTCACTACAACACTGAGAAAAAAGTTGACGAAAATTACTGTTAAGAGTGGGAAAAAAGCATGAGTGGAAGTGGTATTTTCTCCACAGCACTTTGAACGCTCTCTCGAAACCTTGAAATTGTTAACGCATACCATTGAGGATTGACTTCTGCATTAAGCAACCAGTCGCAAGTATTAAGGGAAAAAGCGTTGCCAATAACGAGCAGGAAAAGAGTCTTTTGTAGGAGCAGCCGTATTTCTGTCGGCAGGTATAAGGCTCGATAGCAGCTGTGACTCGGCTGCTTGAACAACGATAAGCTGCCGCCGATAAGGGAATGGCACAGCTCTAATCGAAAAGATGTAGGCCCGGGGAACTACGATATGTGTATGGTCTGTGAGTATAAATACATAGATATACAATTAGATTCTCCGTACAGAAGCTGCCCGATACAGAGAAAATAGAACTTGATCTGCGCCCAATTTTTTGGGAACGAACTTTTATGCTTTTCACATATTTGTATTAAGCGTTTCTACAACCTGTTCATTGTGAATCTAAATTTCGTAACGAGCCATTTTCAGAGTAGAATTAGACTGTACGAAAACTTGATCGATAATCTACTTCATTTCTGCCGTTCGTAAGATATTTCCTCAATAAAACGTCGTAGGTTCAAGCATGAAGATCATTTCATGGGCAAGAAATTTCACTGGCATGCCTGACTAAAACAAGAGACGTACACTGTAAATCTGATATGTTATTGGCATGGAGGTTGGAATCTCCTTGGTTTTAGGCTCACGAAGTATTGCTGAAATGATGTAAGTGTAAGCCTTTGACTCAAAGTCCATAAGTTTTTAGCACAGCGAGACATAGAAATGCAGCTATATTTACAGCCCTTGCCTTAAGAATTCCAAATCATTATTTTTGCATCAATACCTGCGTAAATCATGCTTATGAATTATCCACCGACGCATGATATTCAGCAAATTAAACACCACTGCCTCAAACTGATACGTCTGCAACTTTCTAAATTGAACTCAGAATTTTTCTGTTGTTTTTAATTGCACAAATGTTCAGCAATTTTACGTTTCTAATAATTATTGCAAACTTGGATTTAATTTCACATGCAGAAGATAAGTCAAACGTGCGCGAAAGCTTCGCTTTCAGCATGTATCACTTTTTGAAGGAGGTTTTTACCCACCTCGGTGACGCTGACTTCAAGTCGACAGTTCAAAACCAACGACACATCAACAATGTACAAAATTGAGAAAAACTAAGTAGCTCCATGCACCAAGTTCTCTCAATGTAAAGGAAAACTATTCCTGATCACCATAGGATCGTGAACAATTGCATACTACAAGAGGCACCAAATGCTGGGATCTAGAGCGACCTGAATCGTTGTGTCAGGTACGCGCACCAGCCAAAAAATCCCAATCTCTGAGTCGAGATGAATCGAGCATCGGAGTCGCGATTAATTCAAGCATCTAAATTGCGAGATGTCCATGCTTCTAAATCGAGGGATGTCGGAGCTACTAAGTTGTGATAAATCTGAGCTACAGACTCGCAATGAATCCGAGTTTCTGGGCGTGATAAATCCAAGTTCCCGAGTCATGATAAATTTGTTACCGAGTTCACCGCAAATTGCAAGCTGTAAATCAGGCCATAATGGCGCGCATGAAGCGCACCTCTGCCTCGCCCTGTCGCTCGGCCAGCGGCGGCCACCCGAACGACGGCGGCGGCGGGAGAGTACAAGAGGAATATTATTCACATTGAGAACGTAATCACTTAACACGTCAAATGAGATTCCACATAATCCAAAATATGAGCTGGTATATTATTCTACAGCTTCACGAAAAAACTAGTAAATTTTCGATGAGAAATGTCTCTCTCATCCCAGAACTAACCAATGAAAACTGACGCAAGTGATCAGATCTATTATGAGCTTGAGAATAACTTTAATTATATGGATTATAATTTAATTATATGGATATGGATATGGCAATTTAATTATATGGATTAAAGCTTGCCGTACAATTGTTTAAATACGAACGGTGATTATTTCAGATTTTGATGCAGCACTATAAAATAAAACTAAAGCCGTGATGTGCCTCATGTTGTACGAGTCATGTTTTTGACTCGTGTTGTTCACGAGATGTGAAACTAATTTGAAAAAAAATTGGAAATAGTGAATCGACAGAGGTCTTTTATTTCGATTCGAGGACATTAAGGCATGGATTATGGACTGTGTTATTTTGAGCCCTCCTTACCGCTACAAAAAAGAGCGTATCGAAGAGAGGAAGGAAGAAGGAACCATTTAGTATGGAGATAAGAGAATGGGGAATCTATGCAGAAAGGGCATAGAAACAGTAAGTTGGGAAACAAGTTCATGAAACAAGATAAAAGTTGAAGAAGAAAGTAGCAATGCTGAAAAACAGGACAGCAGTGAACCAAAAAATGTTGGTCCGTAACATAACAAAAAACACTTTATTTCAACAAAAAGAAGGCCTACCTAACTCTAAGCTCGGGCCCTCACACATTTTCCCCATGTGAGTGGTAATTTCTATAGATACAATAGTTGTATCCCCCTGAGGGGAGGACATAAGTGCATATGCTCAAAATGTTTGTCTTGGTCAAGAAAGCATATTATGATTAATTTATAAAATTATCACCACAATAATGACTAACTTGGTGAAGGCTTGGCTTACTGAGCTTTCAAGGCGAATACATCTCGGCACACGGAGCGAGGAAGGCATACATGCGTGCGTCAGGATGGAGACCAACTCGTGACAATAAAACAAAGCATCACTCGCTCACTGCTGCCACCTGCGCGTTATTAGCGTAATTATGAGCGCATGTAAAGAACAAGCGCAGGCCCTCTCTTTATCGCGGGGAGCCTTCTTATAGATCCGTGGCTTAAGGAGCTTATGATTATCGCCTGAGATTGCCTCACTAATGAAAGCAAGAGAGAACCCGTACAAAGTCTCATCTTCAATTCAGCTTCATATGGTCGAAATATCAGAATAATGTTGGGCTTTATTTAATGAAAATAAAAAGGCGTCGGCAGAACAGTTCTCAACTCAATGTAAAAAACAGTTTCGAGGAAAATGCTAATGAGATTAGTAAGCATACTTTGATTTCACGTTTTAATGTCTCATGAGAGGGAACAAACATAGGTATATGTTTTTAGAATGAGGGATAACTAAACATTAAATAGGCATTTTATAGTTACAAACATGAGGACACTTGTGCACAGGATACACAGGATATTTTAGTTACATCCCTAATATTTCTTTATTTCATGCCAAAATCCTAACAATTCAAGTAAAAAAGTAACATTATGATTTGAATATTCGACAGTTTATTTAGCAGAGCAACTGAACATTTTTTATTCGATATGACCGCCTCAAGCTACAAGTTTGGCTTCTATATCATTTGGAAAGCTAAGCTGGGGATGAGGCCATGGTTTTTCCCGTTTCCATCAACTCCACGGCCTTCTTGATGACCTTAAATGGCTGTGACGCGGTTATGGGGCTTCGCTTGAGATTTGACTTCAATTTGCGACCAAAAAGAGTAATCCTACAGACTGTAGCCAGGTGAACTGAAGGGCCAGAAGTTTTTCTCCTGGATTCGTTCACCGGACCTCTTGAGGTCAGGTGTGGATAACATTACACCAGGAATAACATTACAACAGGAATAATATTAAAACAGGAATAATATTAAAACAGGAATAATATTAAAACAGGAATAACGTTACAAGAGGAATAAAATAACAGGAATAACATAACAGGAATAAAATTACAACAGGAATAATATTCCAACAGGAATAACATTAAACAACAGGAATAACATTATACAACAGGAATCTCATTACAACAGGAATGACAGTACAACAGGAATAACATTGCAACAGGAATAATGTTGCAACAGGATTCACATCGAATTCTGTTTACACATGATCTTATTTGAAGCTATAACCTTCATTCATGAAATAATTTCTGTTTGCGAGACATTGGCGTTGGATTTTGTAATCACTTTTTCGTTGTCCTCGAAGAAGCGGGTACATGCGTCATCCTCACTCAAAGCCATGCAAAGGGTCATCACGCAGCTAGTTTCTTTTTGGTCATCGTGGGTCGAACGTCAGTGCTCGAGGAGACAATCCAGCGAAAGTAATGTACGTTTTCTGCAAGCCTTATCAACTATAAAAAAATTTATCTCATCAGAAATGAACTTGATGGTCGACCCGTAGATCTGCAACCAGTTCGAAAAGTTCTTGCACCTCTGCATGCGAACATTTTTCATTCGAACATCTTTTTGAACGAGAGAGGGGCTCTGCAATCTTGCCAGGTTCATCAAAACAATCATCGTGAACTGTCTGCTTCAGGTACTGGAGGAATTTTACAATCAAGGCTGGGCGTTGGCCCAAACGTTTCGAGCGTTTCGACGGTTCCATTGCACAATGTTTAGGCAAGAAATTCTAACTGTAAATTGCCGGCTTCACAGATATCTAGCATAACTGATGCAATTCATAGTTGTCAACTTACAAAATGATTAGAATTAAAAACGCTTTTTAATTTGTAAGGATTCTCCTGAAAGACACCGTAGACAGATACAAACTCGTATATTTTAAAAGTTACAGAGTACGAATGACAGAAAAAAACAAAAAATTTGAGGGCTAAACTCTGGATATCATAAAATGTAATAACGATCTGGCCTCACTTTCTTCCCAATAAATTGCAGAATAAAGCACAACGTACGTGCATAAGACATGGCTATCAATAACGTTCATTTGAACGTGGCCACTTCTGTGCTTCAACAGAGTGTAGTCTTTGCCGATACCATGAGCAATTCATGGATCTGTCGCTATTATGCGAGACCCGCAGCAGCGCTACATTAAACTTTATTGCTTCTGATGCCTTGCCATTTATTTGCGTACTGGTGGCCCTCCTGATGCTCAGTGCAGGTTGTCGGATGGACTGAAATTCACGACGAATTAATGCGGCGTCGTAGTGTTGCACTGATGACAGTCACTTTATCATACAGTAGTTCTAATCTAACGGTGATATTTACCGCATCCATATAGAAGTTATATTCATAAAGATAACCAATGGTCCTGAATTTTGGGCTTTGACTTAAACTCGCCATTAATGTCATACTTAATATTACGAACGTGAGTGACAAACGAATAACGAAGGAAATCTGAAACCTGAAATCACTTGAAAAATCTCATGGCAAACAATTTGGCTTTTTCTAATTGTCTGATAATAATTTTATCCCGAAGATTAGATTATTAGTTAGTTTAAGCCTCCCTATCCTCAACAAATGAGAGCCAAAGAGAGGAAGGAAAAAGCCACCACTTAGTATGGAGTTAAGGGAACGTGGAATCTATGCAGAAAGGGCATAGAAACAGTAAGATGAGAAAGAAGTTCATGAAACAAGATCAAAGTTGAAGAAGGAAGCAGTAGGTGTTGAAAAAACAGGACAGCAGTGAACCGAAAAAAGTTGGTCCGTAACAGAACAAAAACCTATGTTATTTTAACAAAAAGAATGCCTACGTAACCTTTAGCTCGGGCCCTTACATCGTCCTCCTGGGAGCGCTAATTCCCATAGAAACAATAGTTGTATCCCCCTGAGGGGTTTTATTCCCGAATTTTTGAGTTAATTCACAGAGCAGAGCTCAAAGCACGGCGCAATACTTTCTTGTCATCAGCAAGTCTTGGTAAATGATTCAGCGAGAAGCCTCGACCGCGAAGGTAAATAGACGAATGTAGCTTTAACGTTACGAGTAAAACACTATTGAGTTAATTAAAAGAAAATACAGAATTTGAAATACGATTGACAAAATAAAGCACCACGAATATTCAGGAATCTCGTCTTGGTTAATAAAAGCCTAAAGATGCGATTTATGACATCGTATTAATTGCGAAGAATTATAATACTGGAATTGAATTTTATTCTTGTTGCATCTATCAAAAACAGAAAATGTAATGCGAATCTAACGGCGGTAGGGTTATAATTTAATAAAGTCAGAATGATTGAAGTCGCATTTAAAAATTCACGTTAAATTTGAATCCGATGTAGTCTTTAAAGCGATGGCTAAATTACTTGATCACATGCTATGAATTTCATAACATTAATGAATGCAACAGAGCACAAAAAATACATCAGCAATCAGCACTGCCCCACAGGACATGCTGTAGCTGGCATGAGTCAGCACTATGCATGCAGTCGAGTCAGCACTGCACATTCTGTCGACTCAGCACTGCACATGCTGTCGAGTAGTCAGCACTGTACATGCTGTCGAGTAGTCTGCACTGTACATGCTGTCGAGTCAGCACTGCACATGCTGTCGAGTAGTCAGCACTGCACATGCTGTCGAGTAGTCAGCACTGCACATGCTGTCGAGTAGTCAGCACTGCACATGCTGTCGAGTAGTCAGCACTGCACATGCTGTCGAGTAGTCAGCACTACACATGCTGTCGAGTCAGCACTGCACATGGTGTCGAGTAGTCAGCACTGCACATGTTGTCGAGTAGTCAGCACTGCACATGTTGTCGAGTAGTCAGCACTGCACATGTTGTCGAGTAGTCAGCACTACACATGCTGTCGAGTAGTCAGCACTGCACATGCTGTCGAGTAGTCAGCACTGCACATGCTGTCGAGTCAGCACTGGCCTCAGCACGGCGTGCAACCCTATACAGCACGAGCGAGAGAGGCAACCTAAACGAGTTAGCGAGGAGCGCCAATGTTGCCCCCGGGCGTTGCGACTTAAACCGAGCTTGTTGATAATGCGATGTAACGAGACCGGGGCTTATTTAACTCACTTGATAGACATGAGGTGAGCTTTTACACCCCACTCCGAGGGGGACACGAGAGGGAGTGTGGAGTAAAAAGTAGGAGGATGTTTCAAGGGCGCGGAATGTGTGTGTGTCTGGGAGAGGTAGGCGTGAGATGAGATTTTGGAGCCTGCCGCAGCAAATGCTGGGCAAGAGATTTCAGACTCAGGGCTGCGAACATGCGGATTACAGCAGCAGTTGATATACGTCAAGACTTTGGCGCTGGGCTTGATGGCTGTTAACCCATATGTCAAGACTTTGGCGCTAGCCTCAGTGACAGTTAACCCATTTAAGGCAAATTATTTTACGCATATTTCCAGTATTACAAGCACTGTCATTAGACTGACGCTGGCAACAGGTTGTGACCAACATCAAAATGAGGACGGAACTGCCATCCAGCAAAAAGCTTCAAAAATTACATCAGGGCAAAAATTAGACGAGTAAAAATGGTGTTGGCATTTTTAGCCTTGTATGGCACGTGGAGCTGTTAAGGGTTAATAGTTTAATTGAAGCTACCATCCATCACAATTTGAGGCTACCGGCATGTCAATCAACAATTATTGCCGGTATTTACGATGATTAGCGCAGTGTGTCCTCGCAGCACAATATACAATATTGGTCACAATAACGTTCGCGTCAGGGCAGATTGCCGCAGCATCTCAGAGGGACAGTTGAGAAGGATGCAGCAGAACTTCGCCATCTGAAGCAAAAAATGCATGTAAAAAGTTGTGTGTAAAAAAACTGTGTAAAAAAAATTTTGTGGAAAAAATGTGTGGGGAAAAAAATGTGTGGGAAAAAAATGTGTGGGAAAAAAATGTGTGGGAAAAAAATGTGTGCAAAAAATTTTGTATAAAAATTTGTATCAAAAAAATTGCACCGAATGCGTTACTGAGGCCAAGCTGACAATTTTGCGCTTCCGCTACGCAGTGCCAACCCTGGGATTGCTGCTCCAATTGCATATCAGCGCTGGCAGACAGGAGAGAGTGTCAGCGCGGGCAGACAGGAGGGAGTGTCAGCGCGGGCAGACAGGAGGGAGTGTCAGCGCGGGCAGACAGGAGGGAGTGTCAGCGCGGGCAGACAGGAGGGAGTGTC
>JACJUY010001162.1:106134-132407 GCA_014220935.1 Platorchestia sp. MABIK
ATTTGTAAACAATTTCTCTTTCATGTCGGGAAAGAAAAATTTATTGTGTTCAAAAATAATCTTCCATAAAGCCACGCGATTAAGAAGGCGGCAAAAAAGTAGTCTGGAGAGATTGAAGTATAAATTTTAGGTGGTATGGGATGAAGAGGGGGTGACATGGAGAGGAGGTGGTGTGGAGAGGTGGTATGGAGAATATGGCTGGAGGAGCAGGTCTTGAGAGGCATCTTAAGAGCATCCATCCCTCACGCAAGAAGCGCTGTCTTTTCTGTAGATGAAAACTCTCAGCTCTCGTTTTTCTCGACCGACTTTTATTAGGGTTAAAGCAGCTAAAATAGGGCAGTTTTTTCAGGCGATTTGACAAGAGTTCTGGCGGATCTCGTAAAGCGTTCAGGTCTCATGCAGCACCGAGCACAGCTCCGGGCGTCAACTCAGGTCTTCTCGCCATGATAATGACAAATGTCCCTCATGAGACTCACTGAACATTTAACAATGAAGCATGGTAGCATGCATCCAGGGTGGGTGAATGTTAGAAATGATCACCGTCCTCACCATCCCCTGAAGTGACTCGAGTGTGCCGAGTTGTGGTCTAACAGGACACAGAATCTAGCTCTGAGCTACATCGGAGTCCAAGAACGCTATGGAATAAAGGTGCTTTATTGGCAGGCAGTTAACGGATATCAAACTACTTGAGATTTTTATCTCGGCAAACACTACGAGCGATGATCAATTGACTGGCAATCAGAAAGAAATAAGCTCATGATATTCGCGTGAAATAAGATTCTAAAGGTCATGAGTTCTTGGAACTTATGCGTCCACAAGTGATGCAAAACAGACAACCTACATTATTGGATGCAGGCTCTGAGAAAGCAACAATATAATAAGTTCGTAAACACACGTGTTTATTCACTGTCTTTGATTTCTTGATGTAAAAATTATGAAAATAAATCAGTGCATGGATAAAACTAGATTCTCTCCCCTAAATTAAATGATGTTTGTCAATGTCAATTGTTTCACATTTCATTACCAACTTTAATTCAACGTCAAATAATATTCACTGATGTATATTTTAGATAAATGATACAATGAAAACTGAAAGATAAAAATATAAGCCGCGTAAGAAGGCATAAGAAGTGTTGAAACACATTAATGATTACATTATCTCCATTCCCAAATGAGTTCATACTGCGGGATACTCCATGAACGATTACTAAGATTTGTTCCAACTTGTTAGCAACGATGACTTATTTCTATTGAATTCTGGAATTTTCTCAGTCATTTCAACTCCCAGTCAAATTCAGGAGAAATCTATAAGGCCAGTTTGCACTCAGACGAGGAACCTCAGCAGTAGAATCGGTCACTCAAACTCGCCAATTAACTTCCGCCAAAAATAATTATAAAAGTAGAGGGCATTTTGCAGTTCGACGCTGGAGTGCAAATCAGAAGCGCCACAAGCCCGGAGCAAACGGATCAGTGAAATGCATTAAGAGAATAAACAAGGGACTGGTCAGGGAGGCAATGGCTCCGTGCAATGATTGATGAGATTAGCCCCGCAAAAGTCGGTGCTGGCGCCTGTGCTGGCGATGATGGGCGAGGCATGCATGGACAGACTGTGTTCGCATCACAGCGGTGGCATCCACGAAAAATTCGCATGTCTGCGCACTGGAGGAAAAAACTCGTCTTGACTACATTGCTGGTGTCAAAGATTGTTCATTTCTGGCATTGAAGGCTCGACGCAGCAATGCAAGACCGAAGCCTCGGAATTCAATTGCATTTGATTGTCGGAAATAAAGTATCACGGTGACAGAATAACATGCAATTGGGATGAAAATGTGCGGTCGACTTTGTGGTATTGCAAAAATAGTGTCGAAGGCAATTATCTGATGGGGCGTTGAAGACCAATCAAATGAAGTGACCAGAGGAGAAAAAGATTGTGTTTCTTATCCCTAAATGTGCAAGCTGTTGCGGGACCTGGCAAGTTGAAGACAATATTTTCCGTATCTGTCGCGCAATAACTTTGAAGCACTCATTGTACTCTTAGTGAGATAACCAAAACGTATACTGAAAGTCAAGTTATTTTCCGAGTAAGGAGTACAAGTAATTTTCCCAGTAAGGTAAGAAATAATATCTACAATTGTGAAATATATTAGTTTGTAAAAAACTGAATAACAATACACTTGCGATTCATTACATGAAAAGTTATTCTTCAACTCGTTATTTACCCTGTAGCAAATGCCGAGTTGGTTCCTCTACTATAAAATTCAGCTTCTTTTAAGATTAAGAAATTACCCCTAACTTTTTTAAGTGAACATTTTTTAGCATTGTGCTCCCCACACTATTTAGTAGAGACCGAATAAAAGTCCTGTAAGCTTAGTGGGGGGAGAAGGACCTCTCAGCTCGAGTCCAGTATCTCGCCTGGCAAAAAATTTCCCTGAATTTAGGCTGGCCTCATCAGGCCCACCTTTCTCCTGTCGATGAGTGCGTCGCATTTCCACAGTTTTTTACGAAATATTTGCATTTTGCCTGCAAATAGACACGGGAAATTAGAGACGTATAATAACAGTTTGAAACCACTGCGTGAGCAGGATGTTGTCAGCGTGATTATCAAATCGAGCTAAGCTTACACACAATGATTCATTACTGATATAAAAATACCACACTTTCTACTCAAAAAATCTCACCTTAGGTGAGGTTATATCGAAAAAATTAAGAGCATGTTATTGGCTCAGCTTCTAATGATCGAGAGTTATGAGTGATTCATTTTAGAACATTAAAGAAGCAGATCAGATTAAAATTTGAGTTAGTTTAGGCTCCGTTAAATTTAACATAAGTGTCTCTGAGAGAGGAAAGAGGAGGGGGAGAGGAAAGAGGAAGGTCCCATTTAGCAGGGAATTTAGGGAACAAGGAATCTGTATCCCCACACACTACACATAAAAATAGCAAGATTGAAAGAAATTCATGAAACAAGATAAAAGTTGATATAAAAGTAATATATACTGAAAAAAACAGCAGTGAACTGAAAAAACGCGGTCTGTAACAAAATAAGATACCCGTTCTGTTTCAACAAAAGGAAGGCCTACCTAACTCTCGGTTCGGGAACTCTCATTTCCCCCCAGGGAGCGCCAATTCTCAAAGACCCATCAGATATTTCCCCCAAAAAAGATTGATTATACACTGACGCTACTATTCATAATTTATTGCTAGTGCGCATGAGGTCAACAATTTGTTGGTAGTCTTTCATTAAGCCCCACACGCGACCATATCGATATTGACTGCAATTAGATCCTCTCTTCTCATCATCTAAAGCATTTTTCCTGATCTCCATACTAAATGGTGCCTTCGTCCTTCCTCTCTTTGAACATCTTTGTTGCGGTAAGGGAGGCTGACACTAACTTATAATCAATCTATGAAGCTGGTACTGCAAAACTGATTTTTAACATAGTTTCCAACAACGTGCTTCCTTAGTAAATGGTAAGTTAGGAAGAATTCAATTATCCGTTCCAATCAACAATGTAAATTTGCTCGAAATTAGAATAATGGTAGGTAACTAGCAAGTTCTTGTTAGTTTCTGCCTGTCACAAATATGTGATCAGATATTTGAGAAATAGTGTGTCATGTCTTTTTCAGTTCAAATGGCTAGGAAGTTTCTAAGCACGTGATGGTAAAGCCCAAAATTTGTATGCATGAAGAAAGCCGCTTCGTTCGGGATGCGGCACACGTAAAAAAATAAAGCGAAGCCCGTCAATTTGTGATGCACCTCAATTTGTTGAATATCTTGGCTCGCATCTGCTACGACTTGAGAAGATTCTTTGATGTTTCAAAACCAAACTGATTGAGATCGACGGACACACTACGCAACACGTAATAATTCCCATACATGGCCGAGCAGTTTAACGAACCTTACAGAGCTTGTAGGGTTTGCCAATAGAACAGAGAAATTGAAAATGACTAGACCGTTAAGCTGAGCCGAAAAGGTTGAGGTGTGTGGCGCTCGCTTATAGCTCGGTGGGGCATTTCGATGCAAATAACTGACAAGCGAGCTATTCGGGTCGGCGTGTACGGGGCACGGATCTCCCTCGCTCCCGACGCTGCATGGATGAACACCAGAAATATTGGGGCAAACTCGGAACACTCATGTTTATTCCAATGAATAAAAAACAGCGTGGAAAATAACATGATAAGAGTCGGACAGTTTGCCTCGACGTTATGCGTGTACTAGCGCTGAAGGATGGACCCTGAGGTCATTGGAGAGGCCTGATCAGAGGCCTACTTCATTTTATTAAAACATTTCGGCGATTCTCGGGTCATCACATCAATTTCGATTTACGGTTTATTAGAATTTTTACTGCTAAGTAAACAATTGTACTCGAGTGAAAGAACTCAATTGAAAAGGATAAAATACCACCCGAGGCTCCAAAGCTCAGCTCAGCAGAGGGTGGACTGAACGCAACAGAGGTGATAGACGAAACAATTCAAGAATTTCATCTGCTGCAAATCACGGTTGCCAAATGAAGTTGGATTTAACCCAGCACATATATTTCTTTTCATGTAATTTTCAATTAGCCATTGCCAGTGGCTATAAGGTTAGATAAGTTTCTTTAAGCTTCCCTAACCGCAACAGAGGTGTTTCAAGGAAAGGATAGAGTAAGGCACCAATTAGTATGGAGTTTAAAGGGGAATCGATGCACAAGGTGTGCTCCTAAGTAAGACCCCTTGTGCAATGTGTGCATGGAAACAGTTAAGAAAAAGTTTATGGAACATGAGAAGTTCACGCAGAGAGCATTAGGTGGTGTAAAACAGGACAGCAGTGAAACAAACAACGATGTCCGTTACAAAAAATATCTTATTTTAACAAACCAAAGGCCTACCTAACGCTAAGTTCGGGACCCCACATTTTCCCCATAAGGACGTGCATATTCTCATACGTACCATTTTACGTACTTCATGAAGAGGCTATGTTGTTGATTTCAAACGCAAGCCTTTCTTTTAAATTTAAAAAAATTGAGATGAGTCCGCTAGAAGTAATGGGTTCCGTCAATATCCGTGTAAATGATGGGTTCTAATCTTCCTGTGTTTGTGCTCGGGAACCACGAGTGTATATCTCACATTACTTCACGACGGAAGATTTGTCCTTGAAAAACGTGTACTAATCTAACATCTCAACGGGAAAACTAAGACAACAAATTCATGTGAATTTCCTCAAAAGAAGACTACCAAAGTGAGAACCGATCAACTGCACTTATTACACGCAGCAATGGACTCCATTAGGCACTGCCAACATTGCCAACTGCAGAAGTCCGTACAGGCAAGCAAGGCTACGCAGCAGCGGCGCAAGACAGCGCAGCATGGGCGCAGGACTGCGCAGCAGCTGCGTATGGATTACCAACTTGCGCAACTGTGAGCCGCTGCCGCAGCGTCTAGGACTGAACGATCAGCGCGAGAGAGGGATCAACAAGCTTAGGTCGCTACTTTATAATGGATCATTTATAATTCATTTGTAATTAGCTCGATTTGCATTTATTGCAAAGAACTCAATTAAACCCTCCGAAGTTATGACCGTACATTGGCTAGTTAATACATAAGACGTACTAGTGCGTAACGAAAGGGAATGATATCATAATCAATATACCAATGCATTTCATTTGAAACGAAATGAATCGATTTCAGAGCACCTACGTCAAAGCAAAAGTAAAAACATTTGACTCTCCTGAAAAACACGCTTCAAACGACGAAAGTTAAATCCCTGAGAGTATGAAAATAGAAATCTCACTCATTATATTAGCGTGTGATGATATTCACAATCGACAGAGACTATTATACTCGACATTGTTGGTACTCAGAGCAGCACTTCTGCATCGTTAATTTTCAGGTAATCGAGCCATCAGCTCACAATGCCTATCATGATCGAGCAATGATTTAATTACCTGCAGCCAAAATGACATTGAACTGCGCAGTGCAGTTTTCAGATGGCGGGTTTTATGATAGCAAATGACGCGTTGGAGTTGACACACCGCGTGACGCAAAAAAGCTTTTTCACACCATAGGTCGTCAGAGCCGGAGTCAAACTGTAGCTTCACCTCAACCGACTGAGCTCGATCATTCTGCAACAGTTGCGGGAGTTAGATCCATCGCAGGCTTGATATTTTCTTCTTCAGTAGTGCAGCTCTAGTTTTCCATGCACTATTTCTGAGGGATTTTACTAATTTATGACAACGAAAATGAGTTCAGTCAGTGGAAAGAGACAAAGAAACTAGCTGGCTGATAGCATAGCAGTGAACACTTTCATTCCCTAGTCCCTCTGCGTGAAATTTATTGTTGCGAATATTTGAACAGTCAATGGATAAAAGAGATTTCTGGCTGATAGGTTATAGCAGTGAGCGTTTTCATTATTTATTTTTCTCCCTCTTGTGACAATATTTAGCTCACAAGGCAGACACTGAAGAGTACTACGTGTTTAGAAATTTTTCCAAGACTCAACCTTTTACCCGCACGACCTGAGCAACTTCACCTCCGCTGTGTTCCTCAGCGAAGTCTTCCGTCAGAAGCAAACTCAGGGGAATTTGAAGAGCTCAATCAGAAGCATGACTCCATCGTGAACTTGGCAGGTGGGAAAACTCCTTTCAAAAATTGCATTCGCAAACCAAGCATGCTAATGGACAAAAATAACAAGAATAAAGGCACAAAATTGATTCAAAAAATCACTAGCACAAATCTTGTTATTTTATCCACTTGATGCGGCAGGAACATATTTTTTGTGGCATATAATACAATTAAGGTATTTTTTTTACAGCGCACGTAATGCTAGCCATAATTAATACGAAATAGTCCATTAGTTGCCCCTGAGTAATATGATATCACTCCCATCAATGATACATCAATCTCATCATGATGTATCAGTCGAATGAATTATATCAATCCCATCAACATCATTTCAATCGATTATACATTAATTCTATCATTGATACTAATCATATCTATGAAATGAATCCCATCAATGTCATTTTTATCAGTGATACATCAATCAATTTCATCAATTTCGGCGAATTCAATTCTATCAAAGACACATAAATTCTATCAATAATATCAAACACATCTAAGATATCAATCGCATCAATATCATTTCTTTCAGAGATATGAGTATATCAATTCTATCAATGATATGAATCGCATCAGAGATATAAACGCTAATCAATCGCGCGAAGTTCTGAGCCAATTTTACGGCGGGTGCACCGCCCATAAATGGAGGCGCACGAGCGCTTAATACGAGCGCTCGTCTGTGGTTAGTTGACGAGCACCGGCGGCACGGCGGCGAATTAGGGCCTCCACTGTCGAGTAGGCAAGCCCCTGGCGCTGACGGCCTGGGGCAGGCCTCACAGGACGGCTGATCAGACCAGAAAAAAGAAGAAAAGGAAAAACAGTTTATTTCCTATAAATATGACCTTAACCGCAAAACCAAAGGAACAAAAACGGCTGGGGCAGGCCTCGCAGGACGGCTGATCAGAACAGAAAGAATGAAATAAATTAAAGAAAAACCGTTTTTTCCAATGCATATGATCCTAACCGTAAAACCTAAAGAAAAAAAAATTTTAAGCCCTGGGGAATCCCAACAGTCCCGGGAGCGACGGCTGTCTCGCCCAGCCTGGTACGCTTCATTTGACTCGTATAGAGTTATTCAGATCAAGGAGATGTGGGCCATGCATTGCTAAGAGAGCTGCTCGTAAATTTTCTAACTACTTTCTCTCGAGATGTTTTGGCGGTTTATTCACCCCAACTAACAATGTATTGAAAAGTTATCAACTGGGAAAGACCAGCTAGGGCCTTAACATAAATGCTGGACCCCTTTTGCAACTTGCATGCAAATAGGAGTAACATGAGAGCAATTTAATTTATAAGATTCATTTTCCTCCAAAGCAGTGTTTTAAAATCAATACAATTTTGAGATGAACGGTAATTTCTGCTAATAACTATTTAAATTGCCTCTGAATTTATCCCATTGGAACAGCTAATAACTCAATATTTGAAATTGCAAAATTTCCCCATTGAGCTTCGATCTCCGCAACATAGGTCATTATTCTACAACGATCTTCAACGCCAGTCAAAGCAAGTTAACTATTTATCTTTGTTGTTCATTCATTGAATATTGTTCATTGAACTATTTATCTTTGTTAATCGTTGTTGTTCATTCAGGTCAGTTATATCACGCTATATAGGGTGTCCCAAAAAAAATAGAACCAACTTGATGTTGCGAACATGTTTTATTCATGTAAATGGTATTGTAGATACTGATTTACATAAAAAACAAGCTGGCCTTTACAGAACTAAATTATCAACAATAACTGCAGGGCTCCATTATTCGATGTTCGGTCAGCTTTTTTGGGGGGCACAATGTAGGGGTCATACTTTATGATGTCACTGTCACGCCATGCCGAATAGCGCCACGTCAGAAGAAACGAGGTAGGGTCAAACCAGTCTTTCTTTTGTCCACCATGTGGCAATGCTGACGTCACGGTAACGAACCAATAGCAGCTCCCATATTGCATCTGACAACACTGCTAGCCCACATCTGGCACCACTATTGACCTAACGACACGTTGCAATGGTGGCGTCATAAAGTTGGTTTGAAATAAGCCGTTCTATTGGCTAGCAGTACAAGAGAAGGTGTGTTTTCCCCCCATACGAACGACTCTACCTTGTTTCCTCTACCGTGGGGTAGCGCCGAGTGGGGCCCCGTAGATTAGAGTGAAGGCCCAGGTACGTCACGCATGTCAGCGTCCTGCCTGGCTGAGGCGAAGGCCACAGAGACGAGATCTCTAATCCGCCCAATAAACAATAGGAGGGAGCGCCAGCCCAGCTGTTTACGAAGTGCAGGCCCACTGCAGAGTCTCTGTTAAACACTGAGGCTATTTCAAGAGGGGCTACTCTCCCTCACCCTAACCCAATAGCTTCCACAAACGCGAACGTCTCAATAAATCGGTGAGCCTAAACAAGGGAACCTACTGACGTTGCAGGACAGTTTACAGTGCTGTGCAGACCACGCTACAGCGTTCAGTAGCAGAGGGCAATTATTAAACGACTGCCCATAAAGTAAACAGATTATAGATTATTAGTTAGTTCAAGCCTCCCTATCCGCTACAAAGGCGATCCAAAGAGAGGAAGGAGGAAGGCACCATTTAGCATGGAATTTAGGGAACGTGGAATCTACGCAGAAAGGGCATAGAAACAGTAAGATGAGAAAGAAGTTTATGAAACAAGATCAAAGTTCAAGAAGAAAGTAGTAGGTGTTGAAAAAACATGACAGCAGTGAACCGAAAAAAGATGGTCCGTAACAGAACAAAAACCTATTCTATTCCAACAAAAAGGAAGCCTACCTAACTCTTAGCTCGGGCCCTCACATAGTCCCCCTGGGAGCGCTAATTCCCATAGATACAACAGTTGTATCCCCCTGAGGGGCCATAAGGTAAAGAACCGAGGTTCCCAGTTACATCGCAGTCTCATCGAAAGACGAGCAACCTTCAGCAGTATAGAAATTCAAAGATGAGCCTCCATTCACAACACATGAATCCGAGCAAATAGCAAGGACTTGCGAAGGCGCATCTTCGCACGGGAGCAGCGCCCGAACTCTGCCCTCAAGAGTGCAGTAGCGCCCAAAATCAGGCGTCTGCGTAGGGTGGGGCCCCGCAAAAACCAAAAAGAAACCAAAGCGCCGAAAGATTGGCAGTCGCGAAAAAGAATAAGAGAAAGAAACAAGCTCCTGAGTGGATTCCAGGAGCAATAAAGCCGTGTTTTACACTCGGTCCTAATGAAAAAGTGATCCAGAGCGGCAGCGGACACTGAGCCAAACTTCCCTCACAAATTATATACGGAGCAATGAAATTTCCTGGCTATATATTTGGATCAAAGGCAGCGATAAAAAATCAAATTAATTTGTTGCCGTAGCGAACGTTTCAGGAAAAATTTGAAAGTCGATGCCATGGTATTTTCCAGCAAAACATTTGCCACACCACCAAACACTGGAAGCTACACTTTTTTGCGGACGAACGAAAGTTGGTGACAACTTTGCGTTAGGACGAGAAGAAGAGTAGCATTGGAGAGGAATTTCAGCAAACTTTTGAGCACTTCAAAAATTCGACAAGAACAACATGAATTGGAAGGTAAAACACGATTTCTGTACTATACGCTTGTCGCTAGGAAGAGAGTCAAGTCAAAAGTTTTTTTTTACAATATGAGGAGAATGTCTTTCTCATCAACAGGGACGTTTGAATTACTCAACTTTTCGAAAACTACTGTTTTGAGCAAATCTGTTGCGCATGAAAACTATGAATCTGCATCGCATATTCTTAAACTTTGTGTAGCCTCTCAAGCACACATTAAATCTTCCCTCTGACTGTTAAACGTAGACTGCGATGGGTTAAACTGAAGTTCAACATTCAACTGAAATTTAAAGTCAAAAGAGATTAGCAAATATATAAAAACTAAACACTAACAGGGTCCATTAAATACCATTAATTTAAAAAATATTGTTAGAATTTTTCAAGCGACCCGTCAATGGGTCATTCCACAGCAGGAAAAACCTAAGCATGACCCACCGGTGGGTCGTATCGCAAGCAACGTGTTAAGCGTTCGCATAAATTTCAACTCAGGTGACATCGCCAATACTTGTGCGGAACTCAGAAATGAGTAGATTGTGAAATAATTAATAAGCGTTCTATATTTAATCACTACACGATATTTTGAACGACCAAGCGTGGCCAAACACTTGAGGGCATTCAAGCACAAATATGCTCATAGGAGGTAACATCAGGAACATCAGGCAGCAATAGCAACAGCAGCAACATCAGTAGCAGCAATAGTAGTAGTAGCAGCAGCAGCATCAGTAACAGCAATAGCAAAAGCAGCAACAACATCAGTAACAGCAATAGTAGTAGCAGCAGCAGCAATATCAGTAGCAGCAATAACAGCAACAGCGGCAATCTCAAAGCGTTGTTCTGCGCACAAAAACCATTTCGCTGACGAAGTAAAAGAGCGATTGATGACCTCACCCTCGGAGTACACGGCACAACCTTGATCGACCAGCAAGAGGGCGAGGGAAGTCCAGAGCGACCACTAACTGCACAGACCAGCGTCGTCTTGCTGCCGGAAATGCCAGAAACGGCGCCTATAGGAAGCCTTCCACCGGCCAAGCTGCCTCTAGATCTGTTATTGCATGCGATTGCGTGACGTGCAGTGATTGCGTGACGTGCAGTGATTGTGTGACGTGCAGTGATTGCGTGACGTGCAGTGATTGCGTGACGTGCAGTGATTGCGTGACGTGCAGTGATTGCGTGACGTGCAGTGATTGCGTGACGTGCAGTGATTGTGTGACGTGCAGTGATTGTGTGACGTGCAGTGATTGTGTGACGTGCTGTGATTGTGTGACGTGCTGTGATTGCGTGACGTGCTGTGATTGCGTGACGTGCAGTGAGTGTGGGATTGTGTGACCAATTTGTCCAATGAGAATCCGCCTGTGATTCGTTTGAAGCTAATGACGTGCAGGGAGCTGGCAGAGAACGTCCTACATGTCCTAACGGTGTCTGCTGCAAGACATTGAGATTGTGTTTACTTGAATCTTTCGCATGTAAGGCCCGTATTTAGATTTCTCTTATTGAAGACTATCACCCACAGGTTTAGCTCTAGGAAAATTGGCAAGGCAATGTAAATGATCAACTTCGAGAACCTCCAGTTGTAAAATAAAGAACACAATATACCTTCAATATTCCAGTGATTGTTGGTTGCACACACACTCAAGATTTTTCTGTCCGTTTCATACTAGTTGCCTTGGTCTCGTTAGATCGCTTATGTAACCAAGCACATCAACGTTGAAAGCAAAACGCTTTTTTTGCTTCATACATCACACTAATGTATGAATCAACTGTCATTCAGATAGACAACCAAAAATTTTAAAAACTATTCTATCAAAACTGACAATCGCCGAAGCTGGAAGCTAACCGCCTTGGCGAGTAAAATAAGATCATTATTGAAATGCCTCGATGAGGCGCAGCGTGCATCACGTGGGAGCACACAGCACAATATGTGCAGCGCATCAACCATTAGCGAGCCCTTTTACGTCATCCTCAACTCTTGAGAGCGTCGACCACGGTAGAGGAAACAAGGTAGGGTCAAACCAGTCTTTTTCGTCGACAGTGTTGTTTGCTGACGTCACAGTAACGAACCAATGGCTGCCCTTATAATTCTTCTGGTGAGTTTGTTTGAAATAAACCCTTTCGATTGGCTAGCCGAACAAGAGGAGGTGTATTTTCCCCCGTTGAAATGACCCTACCTTGTTTCCTCTACCGAGACGTGGGAGCACAGAGCACAATATGTGCAGTGCACCAACCATTAGCGAGCACTTTAACGTTATCCTCGTTATCCTCAGAGCGTCGACGCCGCGTTTTATTAGGTCAGGTATTGACTGATGTTGAGAACCGCCGCATAATATAAAACCCGTATCCTGCATACGCGATTCAATAAGCCTGGCGAATGTCAGCCGTAACACAATTTGCGTGTCGTACGAGCCCATCAATGCCGCTCGCTAAGCTAGAAAATGTAAGTCGATAGCCAAACGCAAGATGCTATTTTTAGCGTGAAGGGAAATATTTGTACACTCAAGAAACGTTTAAAGCGCAAGAAATCTGAAGAAACCTCATGTCGTTGAGAATATTATCCATACGAATAATGCTTAAAAAATTGAAATATTGGATACACTAGAAATGCAAATATATTTCACATCTAATTCCACATTCAAACCAGACAGTACATAACATTATGCCATTCGTAGTACAACGTTTCTAGTCAATGAAGCGAATATATTAAATGGCCCCGTATTTTGACTCCACTGTTCCCTTCGCCCGGTTCTCTTAAACTTTGACATCGAACGATTAATATAATAAATATTTTCGAACAGCTTCAGTCATCTCAGCCAAATTCAATCTGATCTCAACAGAAGAGAGCGAAGAGAAGAAACCATTTAGGGTGAACTGGAGAAAACTAGGAATCTATGCGCAAATTGAGTTTCAGGTAGGATAGACTCCTTATAGAAACAGCAAGTTGCGAAAAAAAGGAAGACAAAAAAGTAACCGGTAAAGGTGTTCAAAATGAAAGAAGTGAAGTGGATGCGAAAAACAGAAGTCCTGAAGGCCTATTTTCAGCCGAGGTAACATGACAGTGCACATCTCCTCTGGGGAGCCCTAGTTCTCATAGACAAATATGACTCAAACCTATGACCTACGCCACGCCTCCTGAGGAAGGGCAGTGCAGGAATTAAAAAAATAACCGTTAGAAAAAAAAATTATTCTAATTGTTTTGTGAATGTTTTCATTCTGAGCTGATGTAAATTTCAGAGCTAAGCATATCCTCACCCTGATTCAGTAAGAATGAACAGGAATTTAAGTCCATAAGGTTGGAACACATTCGTCTGGAAAATTTTCCTTAGTTATGTAAATTGATATTGAAATGATAGCATGTTAATTTTGAACAATGGCTTAACGGGATCTTAGCGATCCCAGCACGCACAAAATTTGATCTCTATCGAGCATCATTCAAGTATCCCGTAGAAGTGACAAGAACATGCTTGTCAAAAATAAATAGTGAAGATCGAAACCTTAACACTTTGACTGCGACATGAGCCACCGGATTTTCACAATCCTGCTAACAGGCTAGTTGTCACGAACTCAAATTTCATAAATACTTAATAAAACTAGATGAAGTCACAATCCAGTTTAACATTGCTTACTACAATTGACTTTAAATTTTACTTGAATATTAACCTTCACTTTTACTAGCTGCGGAAAGCGTTAAATACCCCACATCTACGAGCGCTGCCTGCCTTATTGATCCAAAGCCCTGATCTCCGCGACGACATCATCTACAAAACTATACATTCAGGACCGACAGGAATTTTGGCACCTCACAGATCAGTTGTTAGTAGCGAACGCCCCTATGGCCACAATACGGCCATAATCGGCCGAAAACTGACGATGTTCGTTCCGTAGGGCGCCGCGGAACAAAGCTGATCGAACCAAGTTGATGGACGATGGGTATCTCTCAGACCTGAAAGAGTCGCAAAAGTTCTCTGATGACAAGACCAACAGAATACAGAGAGTGAGGCAAACAGCTGTGGGGAGGTTGGGATGGCGGGGAGCTGCTCTGTCTAAACAAGTGGAACATGAAAAGCAAGGCGAACGTGATGAAAAAGGGGAGAATTCGCAAACCATCACGGTTGAAACATGCCCAAAAAAAACATAGTTCAGATTCTTTGAAATCAGCTAAAAATTTCTTGAAATTTTTCTACCAGCACTGCCTGCCTAATTGATCAATGTCCTCATCTCTGCCTCAACATCAGCTACAATATTATACATTCAGAATTTGCATTTTTCCCCTAAAATTTCTTCAATCGTAAAAGGAACGCAATTACACGTTCCCAATGTTGTCAAGTAATTTAAATTCCTCTACCGCGACGTAAAATTGAAGATGAAATCACTTTTTCCTCATACATTATAATTAAACCTTGTTTGAAAATGGGGGAAATTGATAAATTTCATGTACCTTAGTAATGATGCAAATTCACTTAATTAGATTTGATCGATAGTTTAAGCTTCCCTAGCCACTAGAAAATGCAGTCCAAAAAGGGGAAGGAGGATAGCATCCTTTAGTAAAAAATAATAAGGGAACAGGGAATTTAAGCACAAGCCGTTTCCCAACACCTTGCGCTTAAAAACAGAAAAATTTATTAAAGAAGGTTATGAAACGAGATCAAATTTAAGGAAAAGAGAACTAGACATTGGAAAAAGGACAGCAATGAACCGAAAATGATGGTCCATAAGAAACTATAAAAAAGTATTATGTCTCGTCAAAAGAAATGTCTACCTAACTTACAGGTCAGGACATCACATCTTCCCCCCTGAGAGCACTAGTTCCAGTATATGAAATAGTTTCTTCCCTATGAAAGGAAATTTGTTCAGTACAAATGATGAATGAAAATAATGAATAATAATTCAAACAATGAAAATATATGAACAGCCTTTTCAGTTTAGTCTGCTGCCCTCACAGCTCTCGGTAGACTCGGTAGAAAAATAAGACACAAAAACTACCCGTGAAAAATGCTACTTTCATTAACTCTTTTCAGTCTCAAACGAGATCCAGCTCCGTGCTACGTGCCGTCGATTTAAAACACCATCCCAAAAGCGAGCTTTAGCCACATCTAAGCGACTCGACCCGTCAGCAGCGCAAGTTAATTCGAACTGCGGAGTGCAAACCAATGCAGAAATGATATTAAAGAAATTCCTTTCATCTCCACGGCGAACGAGAGGAGCGAGGTGGCGAAGGGCGGCGATCAAAGGCCTTCTTGCAAATCGGAGGCCGTCGCTTTAAGAACCGATGAACATCATCGAAAACTTGCCCGCTGCGGTGACGAACCTTCGGGGTAGAGTGAGTAAACAAGCACACGAGAGGAACCTATGAACTGGATCAGGAAATCCTGCACGTTGGTTTCTGTTGACCACAAACTCTCCATTGACAAAGCAGAGGAGTACTAACAATACTAAAAGGAAGATATCTTGACCTTGAGTTATGAGAACTCGTATTTTCTCTCTGCGAGAGATGACTCCCATAGATACAAAGGTGGTTACCACCTGAAGGATGTAGATGTTTTTATCGAGTTCAAGTCATATTTATATGCTTTCGAATAGCACAAATGCTAAAAAATTTCCGCTGTTAGAGTTTCGAGGAATATTTCTAGTGTTCCAGCGAAACAATACAACCTCTGCGTTAGCATCAGGCTCTGCTTTAAGTGTTGAAACCGGGGTGGCGAAGGTACTCGAAGTGAAGTTAATTTCCTTCGACAAACGCAATGTCGATTTTATTTTGAGCTGTTCACGTGAGTTGATAGGAAGATATACATATAGTCTGAAAAATGAATGGGAGCGAGAAGTCTACGTGGCACAACGGCAGAGCACTTTACTCTGGGTAGGACGGCCCTGGGTTCGATCCCTCAAATTCATGATAAATGCAGAGGCACTCCTAGTACAGTACCACGCGTTCCTGAGAAGAGGTACACGTTCCTCATACAGTGATACGAATTCCTTGAAAATGACGAGCAATAGAGGGTGTAGGAAAATTATTTTACTCAATGAGCTTGTATTTAAATGGTTCTTAGCAAAGTTATGAGCTTTTTAAAACATTGATTTCGCTGACTAAATATTTTTTTATTGCCAACCAAACATTGTTATTGCCAATCAAATAAGATTGTAAAATGCAGTAACCAACATGGGAGTGGATCGTCTATGCGCCGTCCTTCGTCAATTTACGTGATGATCAAATACAGAATTCTCCAAGAAAAACGCTATTGAAAATTGAAAATTTTGCAGCATGAGTGCATGGAACAAAACGTGAAAGGGGAAATTGACAACATTTTCGCCAATGCACGGCATGTTTTTGCAAGTACATAGAGAACAAATAAATATATCAAAAGATGATAACGAAGTCATACTCCAACAAAGATAAAGTAGAAAAATGACATGGAAACAGAGTGAGGAGGTGTAATTGA
This sequence comes from Platorchestia sp. MABIK, assembly GCA_014220935.1. Classification (NCBI taxonomy): domain Eukaryota; kingdom Metazoa; phylum Arthropoda; class Malacostraca; order Amphipoda; family Talitridae; genus Platorchestia; species Platorchestia sp. MABIK. The sequence continues at coordinate 122,711 of JACJUY010001162.1, forward strand.
AGTCAGGGGTCATCGCGAGGAACTGATCAGAGCGGACACTACAATACTGTAGCAAGGCAAAACCTCTCACAGCGAGTAAATTCCGGTGGATGCGGTAAGTTGACTTAGACCAGATCTGACGCACCGATAACAACGCTGTGTTCTGTAGACAACTAGAAGACAACATCAACTAGAGAACCACCACGCTGTGCTTGTGTCACTCTTACCAGCGAGCTTTCTATCTCGGTGCATTCAACTCGGAATCATCGTAAGATACATTCTACTGGCTAAAAAATGAAGTTAAAAAATGGCGAAATCATGAAATTTGGATGCTCGATAAAACATGGAGATCCATCGGAAGTAGAAGAAAAATACTACATAATTTCTTTCGACGATTAAATTTGAATTCGTAGTCTTGCTCGTCCTCGCATGCGGATTGTAAAAATCTGTAAGAGTTTCCCCGCATCGTTTGTATACATGCGCTGAGGTGACGTGTTCTTCAACGTGAGTGACGCCATGGCTTTAATAATGCATATTTATATTCGAATAATCAATAAGTACATTGAAATGTCAACAATGAGACCGATTGTGAATAGAAAAATAAAAAACAGAATGATTCAATCGCGTTGTGAAGAGCTACTCCCTGTGCTTTGAACAACAATCCTTTGTATGACGGAATTAGTTATTTCAGTTATTTGATGGTATCAGCAAAACGATCTTGAACTGGCAAATGTTTCGATAAAAAGACGCACAAAAGAAGTAAAGCTTTTCAACACTGAGAGATAAAGAGGCTCGTCTATGTTTCTTTCTTTTTTTTGCTCCCTGCCCGCGTGTGAGCCAGCTCACCGTGCCACGATAAAGAATGCCTGTTTGAGAGTGAGTAATGGTCTTCCATGCTCGATATTGATCAGGGAAATTAAAACGTCAATGCAATGGATTCAGCGAAAGCCAAAAAAAATTACTCTCGGAAAACATGGTCTCCGAGCAGGCAAGTTTCGTCAAAGCAAAGCTCGGCAACGCCTCGAAATTTGAGGGAAATTGAAAAGCAAGTCGACACGGGGCGCGAAAACAAGTAGATCTCATTACTCCCTGAAGAGGCTCAAAATAATTGAATAGGATTCACCGCGAGTTTGTCTTTCCAGAGAGAAATTGTAACGAACAAACACTGTAAATCCAGAGCAGCGTCAAAAAAGTCTCTACAGTTTTTTGAACTTCGGCGCATAAAACATTTCTAAAATATCGTAAAATTTTAGCTGTCGTTACATATTACAAAATATCTTGAAATGTTGGTTTTCATCAGGTGTGAGTCATGAATCGAGTTTAATCATATCGATGAATAAAATGGAAACCTCGCAAGTACCTTCCATTCTGCTTTCCGTGAGTTGTTCATCATCAAAAAATGCTGTAGCAGTTTCACACTAGCATCACGTGGCCTTTAGAATTCGTAAGATTTGACTGAGACACACAAGAGAAATTAATTCACCTTTTTAAATTATGGTATTACATTGTTTCTTTTACGATTTTGAGCATTAGATGAATAGAATTCTAAAAAATCACCACAGGGACGTCTGGAAATGCTCCATTTTGAGCAGGACCTCAGGAAAAGCTCAAGCAAATAGCGGCACAAAGCCCTCACCGCCTCCGACGCCCGAGTTTACAGAGGCGCTATCTCAACTATGGATTAAAGTCAACACCAAAAATGAGATTGCCGATATTAGGACGGAAAAATCGCAGTTTGTCCAACACCAAGAATGAGGGTGCCACGTCGGGTGGAAAACCAGGCGTAAGTTAAAGAGCGGAGCGAACAGCAGCGCTGGTATGTGAGGCGGTGTGGAGAGCTACGCTACCGAGGTGTCTGCGAGTGCTGTTGTGGTGAGAGGGTGCTGTAGTGCTGAGTGGGTGCTGTAGTGCTGAGTGGGTGCTGTAGTGCTAAGTGGGTGCTGTAGTGCTGAGTGGGTGGTGTAGTGCTGAGTGGGTGGTGTAGTGCTGAGTGGGTGGTGTAGTGCTGAGTGGGTGGTGTAGTGCTGAGTCAGATAGTAATAAATAGATGATTGACAGAGAGTGTAGTATTGATGAATAACAAATGCTGGATTAATATGTACTAGTGAATGAAGACACTAATAGACATTTTAAAGTAGATTGAAATGTGGCAACGATGCTAGCTTACGCATGTTATGTAGAGGCATACCAACTGGAAGCAGGGACAGTACAAGGATGTTAAACTAGATAAACGTAGTTAAGTATGACAGGTACGCCATATCAGTACCCCTGCACTTAGTATGTTGGTCTGACAAAGTTTTACGCAACCACAGAATATGAGTGAACTCATACGCCCGAGAGTCAATTATCTTTCAGGTGAGAGCGGCGGTCATGCAGAAAGCCTCACTTTTGAGATCGATAATCGGTGAACGGGAAAAATTTAATCGGATATTTGATTGAAGTTCGTTTAAATAATGAGTTTAATTATCCAGTAAAATAATAGTTGATATCGTGGAAAAAGCCTGCACAGAAATAAAGAAGTGGATGAAACGAAGAAGCTGCGCTCCTAACAGGAAACTGGGCACTAAAACTATGAACAAATTTCTACAAATTGAGTTGGATTTATCAGAAAAAATGATTGATAATCACAAGCCCATTTCATAGAACAAAAATGATAATTCTTCACACTTATAATTTCCCCAGCTTTAACCATTTTGTATCTCATCTGTTGTTTTTAGGCCTCAATACTCAATTAGGTTGGAAACAAGGTTTCCAAATAATGGAGCGTTCAGAGAACGTCTTCGACAAGTTATGATTTCAGTAGGCAAATAAAAAACTACGGAATACATAAATCGTGTTTTTGTTTTACGCTTTACACTGAATTTCCTCTAACGATCTTCAGCGAACGAAAAACATTAGTTCCATAAACAGATCTTACCAAGCTATCTCATCAAAGCAAATTTAGCGTTTGATGTGAATGCGTCCAAAATTACAAACAAATCAAAGCAAATTTCAATGAACACTTCTCTGCTACCCTAAGCACCACTTCCTCTAGTACTTACTCGTAATTGTTGAAAATACAAACCAGCTCTGCCACCAGTCGCAACCGCGCGGCGTTGGACAGAAGGGGTCACCCTGCTAGAGACCTCGGAGTGACACGAGAGCGAGTGTTGTGGTCCACTGGAGCGCGTCATTGAAGTACGAGGCAAACTGCTTAGCGGCAAGGCACGAGGGGGTCGAGGTAATGAGGAACAAAGGAAGAATACGACAGAAATTACGTTAAATGAAGGGCCCAATAACACAAAGTGGAAGCATTTGATGAATTTACGTTGCTCAATGTGGCTAAAAAACACCAAAGACGGAAACATTAGATTGGATGTTGGCTTAAACCTCCCCCTAACCGAATCAAAGGCGTTCGTAAAAAGAGGGAAGGAGGAAAACAACATTTTGTACGCACTTGAGGGAGCGAAAAATCTTTGTACAAAGCGCATATAAACAGAAAGTGTGAAAGAAGTTTTTTGAAACAAGGGGAAAGTCAAAGAAGAAAGTAGTAGATGCTAAAAAACAAGACAGTAGGGCACCGAAAACGATGGTCTATTCCAACTCTACACGATTTCAACAAAAGGATGGCCTACCTAACCCTTACCTCGGGACCTAGCATATTCCCACGAAGACGAAAAAGATAGCTCGGAATGATTCACAAGGTAGAATGTCAGCTTGGGCATTCATTTCCCGATGCTGAAAAGCTATCGTTGACGAGGCCCCGGAATAAAGAGTTCAGCTGACCTGGAGTTCAGTAATTTAGAAGCTCTTGCGTTTATATAAAACAAAAAGAAGGAACCATGAGCAAAACAGGAAGGAAATGGAGATTGGAAGATCAGGTTGTGGGCGCTGCAGGGACCGCTCGAAGCGCTCCTTTATTGATTAGCGGCACTCCACTCACGGGACGGAAATGGTCCCCAGCTCCGGGAAACAAGAAGGCAAAACCACTTCCCAACCCTGACATCCAGATCTGCGCTCTCACATTCCAAGAGCTAAATCGTGTCATTATTTCTTCGTCCGTGCCGATGATGCGTGGGTTGTTGCATTCTTTCAATGACGTGACTTCTTCCGTGTTTACGTGACACGCTTCGAACAGCGCGTCTCAATTTTGTTAAGCAGCTCAGCTGCTTGAGTGTGAGGGCTTTTTATTACTCAGGAATTGAGTAATGCAAAAAATTTTGACAACTGAGAGCAGGTCAGCAAACCTGCTCTCTATTGTTTGGCTGATCCAAATCAATCGTTTACTTTCGATGAAGGTAGGGGAAGCGTTATAGACATGAAAGAAATGTGTCCATTTATCAGCAGATCCACGCACCGGGTTACAACGCTGATGAACGGAAAATATTCTAATGATACACAATATTATTTATAATATCAACCTGAATTTCTCTGGTTAGGTAGCGCTTTAAAGAAAATATTCGCGTGTGTGATAGGTGGCCCGATGTGGTGCCGACTTATCAATCTGAGTGGGTTAGATGTCTCAATATTATTTCCACAAGTGAGTTAAGGCAAAATAAGTTATATTTTAAAATGAGAAGGCTTGTAACTTGCACATTAAATCCATGTTCTATTCATATTCAACTCGTGCAAATAGTACAAAAAATTGCTGATTAAGTGTATTTTGATAGAAACAGTTGAAGAAAATTCACCTCTCAAACGATCTTTTCTCTAAATTAAAAGTTTAGCCCCATACCGCTGGCGATCGATTGTGGGAGAATTGACAAAAATCAGAAGGATCGCCGTGACCGCAGTCATGACGTAGGTCAGAGCTCACCAACGAGACAAATTAAGTGACGGCGGCACGCAAACTTGTCAGTTCTTCAGAGCAGGACTTCCTGATTGGCATATTTCTCGATGAAATTCACAAATCTGATTATTCTAAAAAAGTACACAGAGAATGTTTTATTTCAATCAAGCATGAAACAGATCATCTTGTACATTGTTTTTTCAACTGTTTTATGATAAACACCAGGTTGCAGTGACGGTTGCCCCTTTCAAGCTGGTGCCCATTTCCGACACCTGGGCAGAGTGGGGAATTGTGACTGAGTTCACCCTTTTCCCAACGGGGAGAATAACCGGGCGGCACAGCCGGGATTCGAACTGCCGACCCTTCCCGTGAAGGGCGCGTTCTTAACCACTTGGCCACGGTGGCCATTGATTCAAGAATTTCTGATAGATACTTGATTGTTTTGGTTGCTCAGTGACAATTTTTTCTAAACTAACGTTCAATTTTTTGGTCAGAAAGAAAGCTTTTCTGACAATTTTCCAGTCATTCATGGCCCGAGCCTTCATTCAAATTGCCAGCCTGGGATGCCACAGCAAGTAACCATAGAGTGGCGAGGCTGCTGCGCGCTCACCTACGGGCAACAGTTCACCATGTCACAACTCGAATGGAACCATAAATATAAGCATTCCATTTACGACTCTGTCTTGCCAGTCATTCTTTCTGAACAGAAGAGAATTTTTTTCGTTAAAAGATTCAACTTTTTTCTCTGTGAAATTTATGAAAAATAAATTCACTCAACAAAAGACTCACTGTTCCCTGCATACTCATTCCACTTATATCCCCGCACAATCACTCAAATCTCCTGTCTTCCAGTGAATATAAGTTGACGGTGAGTAAAAGTTTCGAGTCAAGAAAGCCGTTGTTGCAGTAATAAATATCTTTGCCTTCAAGGTTCTTACTCTTCAAAAATGAAGAGATAAGCACCAATGAATGAAAAAATGGCTGTAGAAGTTGATCCTTTTTAAAATAAATAAGATAGATTAGTATTGAAGGAAAATACAAATGCTTAACAGTAGAAGGAGCAGTCACGAATGCAGTGAAATGAAGTAACGAACTCTCTGCGTCAGGTGTCAGGTTACGGCCTCCATCCTGTGGTAACGGTGACGGCAGGGGCTGACGGCAGGGGCTGACGGCAGGGGCTGACGGCAGGGGCTGACGGCAGGGGCTGACGGCAGGGGCTGACGGCAGGGGCTGACGGCAGGGGCTGACGGCAGGGGCTGACGGCAGGGGCTGACGGCAGGAGCTGACGGCAGGGGCTGACGGCAGGAGCTGACGGCAGGAGCTGACGGCAGGAGCTGACGGCAAGAGCTGACGGCAGGAGCTGACGGCAGGAGCTGACGGCAGGAGCTGACGGCAGGAGCTGACGGCAGGAGCTGACGGCAGGAGCTGACGGCAGGAGCTGACGGCAGTAGCTGACGGCAGGAGCTGACGGCAGGAGCTGACGGCAGGAGCTGACGGCAGGAGCTGACGGCAGGAGCTGACGGCAGGAGCTGACGGCAGGAGCTGACGGCAGGAGCTGACGGCAGGAGCTGACGGCAGGAGCTGGCGGCAGGAGCTGGCGGCAGGAGCTGACGGCAGGAGCTGGCGGCAGGAGCTGACGGCAGGAGCTGACGGCAGGAGCTGACGGCAGGAGCTGACGGCAGGAGCTGACGGCAGGAGCTGACGGCAGGAGCTGACAGCAGGAGCTGACGGCAGGAGCTGACGGCAGGAGTTGACGGCAGGAGTTGACAGGAGCCGGTGGCAGCCTGCAGACAAGTCACCCGACACCGCAGTTACATCTGCCGTAACGAGCTCGTGCAGTGACGCTAACGCGCTATTAGTCTCTTACGCAGGACACTGCGACTCCACACGGGTTGTTAGCTGGCCCAGACCCTGTCAAAAAGGAGGCCGTTTTGTAGGTCATATACTCGCAGCGTGGCTCTAGAGCTGGAAAATGAGCGCTCTTCGCATCTCAACGACTTTTCTCTTTAGAGCTGCGCGAATTGTTTGCTTCGGGATTCCGTCAGGTGCAAAATCGGTCACTTTTTTGGCCAAAACCTCCGGCAATCACTGTGGATATCAGAAAACGATGTTCCAGGATCCACTGAGCTATTTTGTGGCTTACGGAACTGTTCAGAACTACATGAATAAAAACGTGATATACAGGCAGCGTACGTCATTTGGGAAAAATTGAGATGAAGAGAATGTCTTTTCAGGTATATGGCCTCAACGAAATTTTTCAATTCATAGAATTGAGGAGTGAAAAGTATTAACCTATGGTAATGGGAATCATGATCTACCACGAACTATCATCATTATCATTTCAAATACCTATAACTATTTCAACTAAAATTGAAGATGAGAAGTTAGGAGTAGGAAAACAAGCAAGGCAATGGCTTCCTTTATTATTCATGGCGGCAGGGTCCCGTAACGGAGGTGGACAGAGAGCGCTCGAGACAACGAGGCAAAGTTGTTGGAGCAGCGCAGGACAACACAGAGATCTGGCCGCCCTTCACAGGCAGACAATGAGTCGTCGTTAGGCCCAAACTTCCTCAATGGAGCATAAACTCGAGAGTAAAAACACCCGAAGAGTTTATAGGAGTTGCACCATCAGCGATTCTGGAGCCTCGGGTAAAAACAAGCCAAGTCCACTCAGAGTTACTTTTTTCGTGCTGCGCATGACAATTGAAATATCCTAAAAGTGTTAAAGGCGGAAAAGACCACGGAGTGGAATAACTGAAGTGTCAACCACAGGAAATGTTTCATTTAGGTTCGACTCAGCTGCAAGTAAAGCACCAGGACTGTGTTGGACGTACTGCTCATTTCAGACCTTGACCGATTGGCGAGCTAAGACAAGGTACGTACATAAGTGCAACAAATTACGTGCAGGGGTGCAGGCGTGTCTGTTTGCTGCCACGCACCCCTGGCTGCTAGCACGGTCATCGGCGAATGTTAGATGATTAACATTTTAGGTAGCAGTGCTGTTTTCGGCGTGCCAGATCTGGTCTAAGTCAACTCACTGCATCGTCCGGAATTTTAAGCCCTGAGAGTTTTTGCCTTGTGACAGTACTGTAGTCTCCGGTCTGATCAGTTACTCGCGATGACGGCTCCGGACTTCAATTATACCTTTCTTGCTCCGTTTTCATGTCCTTTTTCCCACGTACGAAACTTGGAAACGAGATTTGCGTAAAAACTTGCATGGGTGACATACACTTACTGAGCGTCCCGAAAAATGTACTCACTCTATGTGCGCGCCCAGGACTCGTATATTTTTTATGCATGTGCTCATTGACATAGATACAAGTCTCTAAGTTGAATCAAAGAAAATAACATTAAACTTGACAATATTGAACATCATAAAATAATTTTTTATGTATAGGTACTCGCTGAAATTTACTAAAACTCCTATTTTCATTTTAAGAAAGCAATAAACTTTTATATGAAAATTTTCAACTTCTTCAAATCATGAAACGATGAAACCGTCACTAGATAACTGCGAAAAAATTTCTTTAAAATATCGCTAACTCTATAAATGCGGTAAAAAACGCAATTTCGCTATTGTTCGTCCGCATTAGCTAATAAATTTGACTATGGGCACAATCGCGCAAGCAATGAAAGTCGCATGTGTTGAGGCTTTGGCTATTCTTTTCTTCAATAATTCAAAAATTTTCTTTCATTTGAAGTGCGCATCGTTCAATGCAAACAAGTTTCCAGATCCCAGAATATGAACTACAGAGCTTTCAGTGTACCTGGACACCAATGTCCCTCACTAGAACTTGCTTGCCGGCACTGTTGCCAGTTTAGATTTGATCGGAATAAATTAGAATTTCCAAAGAGAGAAAGGAGGACAGCAACATTTAGCATGGAGATAAGGGAACGCGGAATCTATGCACAAAATGCATTGAAACAGTGAATGGAGAAAGAAGTTTATGAAGTAAGGTAAAAGTTGAAGAAGAAAGTAGTTGGTGCGGAAAAACAAAACAGCAGTGAACCGAAAAAAAGATTATCCTTAACATAACAAAAAACACTTTATTTCAACAAAAAAAATTTACTTCCGCAAAAAAAAGGCCTACCTAACTCTCAGCTCGGGACGGCATCGTTGCCGGTTGTAATTGTTCTAGTGACAACTGCAGGTTCAGCGGCAGCAGATGCACGTTCATCTGGCAGCAGCAGTACACACATCTGCAGCAACTGCATGCACATCGGTGGCAGATGTGAGCACATCTACGAGAGCCGCAAGCACATCTGCAGCAGCAGCAAGCACATCGGTGACAGCTGCAACCCCATATGCATGAGCCGGCTGCACTTGACACGTAACTGAATGCTCAGGAACAGCACAAGCATTGGACTAAAGATTAATTTAATAAGCATTAAAAACATGCGCGTGCGCTCAACACCAGTTGCATGCAAGACGTCGGCAACGAGTGTGGGGATGCACAAAACACCGGATAACGGAAGCAAGTATCAGCAGTTCATGCACGAAAACAGTAATGCATCGTGAAAATGACCGAACTAATTTATTAAGAAGTAATTGATAGCCAGCAATACATTGTAGACCCAGAAAAAAATTAAATTCAATAGTAGGCCTCCGCTCGTTTGGTGTGATAAGCGGTCTCTTTCATGCAGCTGCCACCAAATGGGCCAGCCTACACAGCGGCCAGCCTGAGCAATAGATCAGCCAGCGTAGCCTATACGAAAGACCAGCCTATACAGCCTTATAATCTACACACAGGACGACCAGCCTACACGGCCTGCATAGCCTACACACAGCACCAGCCCACACCGCCTCCATGTTGAGCATAAACTGAATCCTGAAGATGAGGATCAACACGCCAAGCAACAACAGATGCATGTCACCAGTGCCCGCACACTGCCAGTACTCGAACACCACCAGTACCCGCACACCGCCAGTACTCGAACACCACCAGTACC
>JACJUY010001162.1:132524-151080 GCA_014220935.1 Platorchestia sp. MABIK
CCGCACACCGCCAGTACCCGCACACCGCCAGTACCCGCACACCGCCAGTACGCGCACACCGCCAGTACCCGCACACCGCCAGTACGCGCACACCGCCAGTACCGGCAAAGGAGCTCTCCCTAAGTCCCCCGTATCGATCTGAGCATCCCAGCGGCCACCAAACCAACAGCGGTTCAGAACCCACGCCTCTACGGACACCCAACGAAGCACTACCTGTCTCTCAGGCACCACCCAGGGGTGGTGCCTGAGCGTGTTCCAAGATAGCGACTTAGAACGTGCGATGAAACTTCTTCTCATCTTCTTTCAGTAACATAGTTAGTCTCCGACACGGTTGTAGTATGCCTCGTATGGTTTGTCTATTAATTAAGGACTTTTATGTTGAGAAATTTTTTAAATCGAATGTGTTGTTCGTCTCATGTAACATCTTTTTCGAAATAAACGGTTTTTAATTATTTTACTCTTTCTTTTTCTACCTCATCTTGAATTCTGATAGGCAAATATAACAATAGGATTTTGCTTGAGCGTAGATGTAGAACTATAAACTCTATGAAAACGTATATCCTTTTAATCAAGAAGTGTGTGTGAAATATGATTGAATTTAGAGTATCACACCTACATACGCTCAACAACAGGGGAGTCAGCACGGTGAAGTTCAAAGATAATGCAACATGGTGAGCCTGCAAGGAAAATTACTCTTGTTCTTGAAAAACTCATGCTAAAATAAATACAAAAAGAGTAAAGTCGTGCCAGAAGTGTGGAGGCAGCACGGTACGCGTCAACCCCCGCTGGAGACACAGCAGGAAAGGAAAGGCCTGACCTGACCACTTGACTCCCACCAGAGTTCGGCTCTCCCTCCGCTGTGAGCAGCAGAAGGCACTCCTGAGGACAGCAGGTACCACAAGGTACTCTGATGGCTTGACACAGGCACGCGTGCCGAAAAGAAACTAAGGCCTTTAAAGAGAAAGGATGTCTTATTCGAATCAAGTCTGTTACACATCATCTCGTTCATTGTTTTTTTAAATGCCTTATAACTAATTTCAGGACACAATGACGGTTACCCCCGAACAAGCCGGTACCCATTTCCGACACCTGGGTAGAGTGGGGAATTGTGGCTGAGTTCTCCCTTTTCTCAACGGGAGAATCACCAGGCGACACTGCCGGGATTCAAACTGCCTACACCTTCCCGTGAAGAAAGCGTTTTTAGCCACTCGGCCACGGTGACCACGAGAATCTCTTTAGCTTCCAGTAGGGGTATGTCCCCAAGATCCATTAAAGAACTATCCCCTACAGCATAAGCCCCCTTCTAAGCGGGCATAAAGTCAATCAAAGATTGCCCATGGAGAACAGAAGTTAAAAAGAGAACCATTGAGAACAGCAGTCTCTGCCTTCATGAAAGACTAAAATTACAGCTGGGAACTCCAATCGAATGCACAGCTTGGGTACACTCGAGGGGATCTGCATCGTCAGCTACTTCCTGTCCTGAGCTAACAAGGATCTCGTAACAAGGCTTCCCTAACAAGACTCCCTAATAAGGCCCCATCACTCGTCGGTGATTCAAAAATCCCGGACTGATGAAAGCGATTAAGCGTAAATCAGGAAAGAGGCGCATCCATTAAACATTGATTGGAGCGTTTAATCTTGTTCTCCTCATCAGTGCTGTGGTAGCAAAATTCCTCAAGACCAGGAGTGGACGGTGCCATGACAATTAGGACTACGACATTGACAGTCCGTGATTTGACAATTATAATGAGAGAGAGAGACTCGGTGCGAGACAAACGGGGACTTCAATCCAATTATCGTGGCAAATTGGACAGTCAAGAATTGAATTTTGGAAAGGAAACTTGTGGTTATGATGGCATGTGTGAGATGGAGAAAAGATTCAAACAAGACTGAAGCTCTCAACATAACTTAGAAGTGCTCTTCAAAAAATGTTCAGAAAAATTTTCTGACACACTGACTTCAGAGTTTAGACAGCAAAACGATGCTAAAAAGTTTCCTTCCATGCGTAATCGGTTGCAGAAAGAGCTGTGTGCAGTAACATTTAAATAACCTCAATGAAGTAAAAATAGCTCATTAAGTAGAATATGTACCCACGAAAATCAACATTTTATCTATTGTCATGAAGCCAGGTCTTCCAATTTCGCTCAAAAAGTCTGTCTAAACCGTTGTAACCGATTTCAGTTAGCAGCCCATGAACCATGTGATGCAAGTGCGCAACAAAGTCAGAAGAAAAAATATATTACCCTATCAACATCTGCACTCCGCACTTCTGACCCACTAGTTCATCGAAACCAAATCCTGAACAAATTCACCATGCAAACAGAGAAGGCAAATTGATACCTTGAAGCGAGTTCTAGTCATGACTGCTGACGGTAGTGTCCGCAATTGTCAACATAAATCAAGTCAAGAAATTCAATACAATACGAACCAGAGGAGGCAGCGGGCGGTTGACGACATGAGTCCACACGATTATTTCAGCAGCAAAACACAAGCAATCTGCAAGAAGCTTGAATTACCAGCTCAGGCAGCAGAGCAACACAATTCCCAAGGGGCGGCGGCCGCGGCTCGGTGTGGGTATCATCAACGAAGTAGAGTGAATTAGACACGAGTTTTGGCGAGTAAATCCGACAGGAGAAGAAGCACGAGGGCTGAGCTTGCAAATGAGTCTTTCGTTAAGAAATTAGACGCCGGTAAGATTGAGGCCCCGCAAACCATGAGCAAAAGAACGCTTACCAAACTTGGCCGGCTTGAAGTGAAGTCGTTAATGGAATCTTCATATTATAGCAGAAGCGCACATCCTTCTTAATTCCAGCTTTAAGATAGCATAAAAAATTGCGAGCAGATGATACACATCATGACTGGGCACTTTATCGAAGAATAAAATATTTCTGAACTTTTATTTCATAGCAAATCTTAGCCAGAAGATAGTCTCACTGGGCCACTGTGACAAAACTGTAATAAATATTTGCAAGCACACTTAATGTCATAGCAGTACAGGGCATTTTGTCCAATGAGACACTAGAACGGTAAAGTTTACGACGCTGCATGTCGATTCACTGTTTTTTACTCACACACGAGTCAACGAGAAACGAGGACATAAATTAATGAATGCACGACACAAAAAATGCGGAAAAAACGTTGAAATTAACCTTCAAAGAAGTTAAAAATGTTTGTAAAAATTTTCAGGTGCTGTTGACAGAAAATAGCTCAAACTTAACGTTGCTGGACATAGTACTTTATCAGTCATCGGAAACATCGTGAAACATCGACAGGAATACCGAAGCTCACAAAAACTGCGACTCTTCATAAAAGCAATTGACAAGAACGAACCAGAAGCTCCAGGTGCTCGCGAGCGTGTTGGGAATTGGACCTCACCAGGGCACTATTGCGCATGCGCTGTCGCGAGTCGGTGTTGAAAATATTTGCTTTGTAGACCCAGATTAATTTAGTACTGAAGAAAGTAGCTGATAAACAAGGTAGCATTGTACTGATTCTTTAATGTTGAGTCTTCGTGTTTCCAAAATGTAAATCAATGGTTGGAAGACAACGAACTGTGACTTAAGAAGACATGCATGTGAGCATTCAATTCAGATTATTTTTCAAAAATACAGAATGGCCAAGGCGCGGTCGTTGAGCTGAGGGGAGAGGCCAGGGTACTAGAAACATTCTTCAGTGCAGGTCTCTCATTATGCGACTAAATCGTACTTTGCTGCATCTTGACAGCACGACCGATCAATAACGTCATAATTCTTACTCTAGTTTTTAATTAAATTGCGAGTTCTACCCAACTTGATAGAATGGAACAATGTTTAATGCCAATTTACACCGTCCTTTGATTTATATTTTACAATAATCTTCGACTATAACTACTTTTAAATTTACAACTGATTTGTGAAAAAGCCCACGATAGACAAATCGCATTCAAATCGGTCGAAGTAAATAGTTAGGGACCTTCCCAATCCGTTCGAGATAGGCGATTATTGTAGTCCCTTTCAATGTGATTACAATGTTTATTTTCCACCATTAATTATGGAGAACTGCACATTTTTCCATCATCAATAGAACCTTATTCAGTTTCAACACTTGCTTCGACTTACAGCTCTTGCATCAATTTATTATGTGACTATTGACGTTTTAATTCAATCCCTTGAAGCATGGAATATTTGCTTCCCACTGTAATATAAAACTAGTGAAATTTGCTATAACGTTACATCACCCAGCAAAACACTACAAGCATTTCAGTGCACACAACGGGCTGCCAGGCACACGCAGTCTGTAACATGTCCCAAATTTGTGGATGCACAGTACGCCCCACGTGGCCACGCATCGGCAAGAGGTGTAACACAGTCGTATGATTACAGAGCGGCGACTACTTTTTCGATTTATCTCATATTCATAAATTAATGCTTTCCTTATTGCAAGGCATAGAATTTCTATCAACTAGTAGGATTGTAGAGCACGAGGGCAAAACGTCCCCTGATCTATCGCAAAAATACTGATAAAAAAGAATGAGGGACTTGAAACTTCCAACTTCTTTCCTCTCCCCCGAGAACAGCTACACAGACGGACGAAGTAATATTTTTCACACTAGCAGTCGTTCAGACCAATCAGAAATATGCCCTTGCTCCTAACTTCAAGGAAACAACATTAGGATCTCCGGGAGTGGAAGAGAAAATCGATGTACAAAAAGTAGCAGAAGTTGTGACGAGCTGCACCACCTAATGCGACTCTCCTGGCCGACGTAGCCAGCCGTATTATGGTCTACAAGTCCAGATGAAGACTGGCAAGCTTAGACGGCAGTTTTTTTCATGCCCATGAGACGAATAGATGACAGCTACTGGTGGTGGGAAGCAAGAAGGCGAATAACGTATTGCAGTGCGTTGTAGTGTAATGATGGTATTTTAGGCGATATACCACCGCTTCGGCACCAGATGTCATAGTCCTATTTAAATGTTGATATCCCACCGCTTCGGCACAAATTGTTATGTTTTTCGTGTTCGGTTGATATTTACAATTCCATAGCTGTGTTGCCCATTGATATAGACTTACTTAGGTTGAGATTTCTTGATCCTGTGCCATCTTTAAGTGTTATTTTTTTCCCAATTATGAGGGATCAACGTGAGATTTTCTAATTACATCATTTCAAGAATGTGTGCAACGCGGTACGCAATGTTCGTATACTCACTGTCATATTTTATCTTCGTCATCGTGGCCTCTTTTTCGTCACTCCGATATTTCATTAATCCTTCATTAGACACACCGAAACTAATCAATGCAGTCAGCAGCGCCCGGTCCAACTTACCGATATTGGCTGCAGTCTGTCAAGATGGTCATCACACAAAGTTCACACTAAGATGGGCAACGACGACTTACTTCGATCCAGGGTGTCACGTGCTAGTTACTAAAACGGATGACAGCCGGGTAGCACCATTTCAAAGTAATCCACAGAAGAATCACGATCAGACATGGCGAGTCTGAAGTACACATTGTGTCCAATGCCCAGATGGACAGCAGCCAAGCAAAACAGCCCGCCGGTTTGCAGCGGTCATGTCGAGACGGTCAGAAGTATCATGCCAAACATATCGAGATGGACAGCAGCCAAGCAAAACAGCCCGCCGGCTATGCAGTGGTCATGTCGAGATAGACCGCAGCCGGTTGAGACGGTCAGCAGTATCATGCCAAACATATCGAGATGGACCGCGGCCAACCAAGACGGGGCAGCCCTATCACGTCCAGCATCTCGAGGCCCCGGCCAGTGAAAGCTAGCAATGCTTTCAGGAGGAGCAGCAGGGCAGCGCAAGAGCCGTATCTCAGGACCGCTCATTGCCATCATTTGGACGGCGCCCAGCACCACCGGCCTGCTGCCGCCGCCGCTCTGGGGTGGTGAGCGAAGTGCTGCGGCCGCCATACCAAATTCCAGAAAATGGATACTGCGCCACTTGGAAGTGGCCTCAAGTGCGAGCTGCGTGATATGTTGTTTATCTATCGTGAAATTACTGAGCTTGAAAGGAGCTGCCGAAAATGCGTAATTTGTATGCCTTGCATGCTTTTTTTCTAGGCCATTACAGGAGTCACTCATGATTGTTTAGAAAGAGATCAACGTGGTAATAACGCTGTAGAAATTCCTCAATCGAATTTTGAATTTTAAAAGCGAGTAAACAAATTCAAATAATAGAGTGCCAATCGAGAAAGGAGCGAGTTATATCGAAAAACTGGTTTCTGCTTGTGCTTGCCCGCAAGTTGAAAATAAAAACTTCCATATACATCATAAATATTCAAGAAATAACATCCGACTGAATATTTCACCTCAGTCGGTATTGCAAGAAAATATTTCGGACGATCTTGTTATATATCATTCAAAAATAAAAATTCCAAGAAAAAATCATTCCAAATAACGATCAGCTACATATTTTTCCTTTACATTTCTCTGCTGAAAAAATGATAGCTGAGTAACATCCCATGCGGCGAACATGAAGCTGTTGTAAAAAAGAGATCATACGAGCAGGATATCTTATCTAAATTCATGGAAGTAATCCAATGATCCTCAACAAATCAGTAATTATAGGATTAGTAAAATCAACAGAAGCGAATCTAGATAAACTCAGTTAACCCTTCACTAAAGAGGGAAACAATGCAACTCTTAAATATAATGCAAAATTGTAGATTCCGAAAATTCAACACTGTGTCAGTTCATTGCTCACATGCTTCTTTTAAATTATTCTGTCACAAAAAAATTGTAATATTCAAGTTTTTCAATTCCGCCCTTCATGGCCTGCCAAAATTTTTGGCCCCTTCTTCTCATGGCCTACTCCAGCCGTGTGAAGCTCTCAGAATCTCACCCCGTGTGCTACTACTCTCAGAATCTAAACAATGTGATACAACTGATAATCACAAGCATGTTGTGCTCTAAACCAATTACTTGTGGTAGTCACAAGCAAGTTTTACGAAAATGTTAGATGTTTTTGCCCCCTGGTCTGTTCATTAATTTTATTGCTTCACATTTTCGAGCGAAGTTTTACAACTCACGCACGATAACTCTGACAAAAACTGTGAAAGAGTTTTATAATATTTAACGGTTTCTGTGGAGAAAAAACAAAGAATTGAAATCATGGTCGGTAATGTATTAGACGTTACAAACACCGGTTAATGCATCTCATCTGGTCAAATACAACAATAGAAGTTAAACAGCCAACTACTTTTGCCCTGTGAACCTCAAGATCACTCTTTGCAATCGACGTGGTCTGAAAAATAGCTGCGACGGCCGAAGCGTTCCTAAGCGCTACTCAAGAAGAGAGAGCTGCCCCGGAGGGGAGAGGAGCGGGATGGAGAAGCCCTCACAAAACTGATGCGTTCGGACGATAGCCGCACAAAAATCTGGGAAGCCGAGTCAGGTTAACCAGAAATGAAATATTAGGGCCGTCAAGAGCACAGCTCCTTGCTGCAGCCCGCGTCGCCGAGGGCGGATGGTGGAGCAGGTGACAGTGGAAAGATCGCCCCGGGGAATTTTGCTATAAGTCAAAATGGTAAACAAAAGAAGAAGACACGAGCTAACAATGCTTCTCTAACTTTTGAACTGAGAAAAACTTGCCCAGCAAATGTCTGGCCGCGAGACGGCTCGCAAACAACCGCCGTTCCGACATATGGGCGGCTTCAGGGCTGCAAACATGAAGTTCAACCTGCTGCAGTTTACACAGCCGGCGAGGTAGAAAACAAGTCGTTCCTTAGGCCCCATGCTCAACATTGTCCTTAGCAAAAAATAAAACGATAAAAAGATTGGTTTTCGAGACTTTTTATTGAATGAGCAAATAAAGATTTTATCTTAAGTCGGCATTGTCTTCGAGTTTTGATTCCACTGCTAGAATTTGGGTGTTATTTTCATTTGAATTTTCTCACCTAGTAGTGTTTGTTATTGAACTTTTATGCTATCACTTACAGTTGATGTTTGAAAACTATTATTGTCCAGAAAACTCCAAGTCGTCGTTCATAATAATAATTAGTGCATCACTGAATTTATTGAAAAACTCTTTCCAGGACTGTGCGTAAATATTTAAGAAATTTTCCGCGACTGTTCATAAATATATAGGTGATTTTTCCACTGTCAACATTCGACAGTCTCATTAATACGTTGTACATGTTCCTTGGGGCGTGATGGATTTCATTCGGACTCCGCCTGCTAACCCTATCAGCAGTTTCTTCTTTTCACTCTCGTAAAAAAATGAGACAGCAGAACATTGAAAATTTCAAAGTGTAACACAAGGAATGAGACATCCGTGTGGAGTGCTAGTTCTTGTTAAACTTTCACATCAATTTCAATTTACCTCCATCTGCTATAACGCATTTTTGAATCAAAAAATTCATTCTAAAAAAAAACGCTTCAAAAATTTCCTCGTCCATCGCTTAATAGAATGTTCCATCATCCCCCAAGTGTCAACCATAGACGCTTCTCTTGCAGTTTTACATTTGGCATTTAATCCACTTTCACGTCAAAAATTCTCCACTTTGATGCCAAAAATGATATACTTTAACTTCAAATGAAGCAAGTTTTCAACCATTGAGGTGTAGCACATCTACTGCTGCACAGCTCTAAGGCTGCTGACTGCGCACTCGAACGCCAATACAGCCAAGGCTTCATTTCGCTCACACAGTTTTGATGCTCATCGACAACCGATATTGATGATGTACCAGTGTCCCCGACACTTGCTTAGCATTCATCGTTATCCTTATTCACCGTCACACCACAATAGCTTTTTACAGTTGAATGATCACGTAGAAACAAATATAGCTTCTATTAAATTTCACACATTCTGCTGGTCTGCAACTCAAGATGTGATATCCAACTTGTGTCTAATTCATAAACATAGAAGATCCTCTTCTAAAATCCATCAAGAGTCTCATTTATTAAATATCGGTTGTCCTACATGTTGAAGCAAAGTTCACCGAATCAAATGCAACCGTCGAGGGAAAAATGCAAAGAGAATCACTTTCATGCCGCCCGTCGAGCAAACACGGCGTCGCTGCCCCATTTCACGTAGCGGCGGGACAGCATGTCAACACTCCACAGTCCGTCGGTGAACTCGAGCTAACGACGTCCAGCGACGGTCGTCGGGACTTGCTGTTTTTGCCTGATTGCCCCTGAGTGAATATTTAAATATTTTGTTTTCACAGGACTTCAGTTCGTGAGATTGTTAGCGTGACGTAACTAACTCGTATCAGGCGGGCTCTCCCTTTCACTTCCATTTTATACTTTTATTAAAAGTTTTTACTCTCGTCACTATCCACTCTTCCCATATTTTTTCACCACTTTAACCGCCACGTGCGCCACTGGTGGCCACGAAGGGGATTTTCATAATGCAAACCGACCAGTAATCACAAATTCAGTTTTCTTAAATGCTTAATTAAAGCTAACTGAAGGCATGATACAGTTCATGTTTGCTTTTTTCGAAATTGCTGTCTAAAATTTACTTTAAATTTAAATTGAATATTGAACCTCAGTTTAACCAATTGCGGTCACAGTGTTAATAATTTATTTGGATGATAATGAATACCTAATAGTAATTTACTCAAGAAAGAAAATACAAATAGAATGTTTGATTTCTTAAAAGGAATGATCTACCTACAACGTAAAAATCAACCTTAGCTAATTAAGCCCCTGCGTTTCCGCCCCATCAAGTGTCATCGCTGAGTAAATCACCATAACAACAAATGGTCATTTCTTCATAAAATGCGTAACATAACACTTTTCTTTCCTAAAAGCAAAGAAGCTAAAAATCACCGGAAGTATGATTGCATCTTACAAACACAAAAAAAATGTCTGTAGATACAAGTCCAATAAAGCAGTGCATTATACAACTTAGAAACCTGAGCATGCTAATTTGTGCCAATTCGAACGAACCCACCGGTCGCTGTGCAAAAAATGAGCTGAGACCGTCAAGACTTAGTCTCGTTAGCAGACTCGTCGACTTGACGCCTCCCCAGAGTGTGCTGGCGACTCCACCCAGGCTTGTCAGTTCCACCCAGGCTCGTCAGTTCCCTCAACCTTACGAGAATAACTTAAGAGAAGATTTTTAGTTCTCGTCCTTTTTTACGCAACTTCGACCTAACTTTTCTGTAGGAATAAATGCGATTAAAGTAATTTTCTTCAACGTGTTTGATCAGGTTTCTTATTCCACACACATGGTACACTAACATGTGGGACATTCGAACCGACATAGTGTGAGTACACTTCATCCCGTTGACCGCGTTTGAGCGGTTGGCACGGCTGGTTAAGTTGATTGTATGTAAGTACCAGCGCGCGGTTGGCACGGCTGGTTAAGTTGATTGTATGTAAGTACCAGCGCGCGGTTGGCACGGCTGGTTAAGTTGATTGTATGTAAGTACCAGCGCGCTCAGCTTACCAACAAAAACGACTTACCTGCTCGAAAAAACATATCTTTCCTCAGAAGTGTATAAAACGTAATAACACTATGACATTTTACCTTGTACGCCAAAATGTTTTCTAGACATCTTTTCAAAAATTTCTTCTAGAAAATGGAGTTGAAACAATTGAAATGCTTTTTATTTAAACCGGTGCAAAATTGAGAAACTTAGGTAGTGGTACAGACATGTTTCGACAAGCAGTCAATGTGCAAACACATTGAGTGAAAAATCTTAAATTTTCAACATGTTTCGTCTCACCGGAGAAAAAATGAAGCGAAACTATTTCTCATAACTTCAAAGTTAATATAATTGAAATATCACACTATGTTTTCAGACTAACATTTGCGTAGATACCTTCCCATTCGCCCTTCTAGCTCCTTTGAGGTTATAAATTTCTAACTATAAGAACTTAATCTACTAAAGTTAACAGATATTTAAGATGCGAGGAATTCTCTGCTTCACTGAGGTCCAGAAACGCAGTGCATTCCATACCCGATCAGCTCATCTTTGTTGGGCGACAACCTTTACGAAAGAATTTTGAATACAAGCAAAAAGAATAGCATTTTATATCATAAAAATAACGTTCTAGCAAATAACAGGCAAGCAGGGAGAATGTGGAAAAGAGACCGTCCTCGCAAAGAACCGAAGAAACGAGAGACATTTCTCATGGAGCAAAAAAGAAAGACACGGCACGCGGATATCCAAGACTGGACCATAGAAACGAGAGTTGCCAGCCTAGGCGCAAAAGTGCAGCGATGATGGGCTGGAATGACGGCAAAAGACTGGCGCTCCGCCACAGGTGGCCCACCGTAGAAATATGGATGCTTGACAGGGCACCGGAAGTCGTCCGACGGAACGCTTCCCTCAAACCGACATAAAAACTATACGACAAGGAAACCCTTCGACAGACGTCCTACGTAACTTATGGCCTCTCTCAGAGAAACATTTCCCGTGAACGAATACCAAAGAAAGGAAGTGAGAATCTGTAAAACTAGAAAAACTGTAAATTTCTTCTTGTAGAAGACAAGAAGTTATTTGCAAATAGGCATAAAATAATTCAACAAATTGAACACTAAAATAGGCAAATGTACGTAAATTAATATGTGCGTTACTCAAAAAGAAAAAATGTTTTCTCTCATTTAGTAAAACCTGAACTTACCATGCCGAGCACAAACTTTTTCAACAGAGATCCGAGAAATGCATAATAAAATTCCCACGGATGAATAAACAGTGAAAAATATTGCATTGGAGTGAAAACTGCAATATTTAGAAACACGTGACAGCTGACTGAGGTGTGGCAACAAAGTCCACTTTTCGACATGGATCAGCACAACACTGGCTGTGTAGTGTTGCAGACAACGCGGCAGTCAGACAAAACAGCCAGAAAACTAGTTCCTCTGAAGAAAAAAGGCTCGATCTAAAGTGACCCTCAGAAGCTTCCAATAAAATGCAGCTTCTAAGACACAGGCCACGACAAAAATGCAGCTGTTTGAAAACGAAGTCGTGAACTGAACTTTCCGAAAAGTATTTAGCAAAAATATGCATCAAAGCAATTCATATTGGATATTAACTTCATTGGAAATCTAAAACGTTTCGAAGAAAATGTTAAAGCAAAAAATAGACTGGACAGCAAAGAAATGAGTCCTGAAAACGAAAATGCTTTGCGTGTCCTGGAAAAAGATTTTCTGCTTTCAGAAAAAATAAAACACTTTTAGATTGAGCTGCAGCGAGTGTACGCACTCTAAAACGCAAGCTAACAGAATTGGAAGAAACCTCGGTCTTTTATCAGTAATTTAATCGAGATCACAAGCCAAAATATCCTACCTTCTGTTGGACCTAGCTTCCATTTGGCGGTTATTACAAAGACATTATGACAATCATCACATCTGAATGAAAAGTTAACCTGTTTTAAAACGGCACAAATTAAAAACGTGGCAACGATGAGTTGCATTACACCTGGCTATCGAAATACAAATGAATGAAAAGGCTCGTCTTGAACCAGCTCGGGAAAAAAACTGACAGAGAACGGGACTTTCAAGGATGAAATATTTCAGTAGAGGAGCAGCAAGCAACAGCTTCCACCAAGCAAAGTAAAGCGAGAGAGTCAAGGCTCGGCCAGACAACCGAGCCTTTACGACATCTGAGATACACTCAGTGTCATGTACAATCCCGCTGCTGTTGCTGCTCTATTTACTGTTGCCCTAACTATTGTCACCGTTGTTAGTACTGCTGCTGCTTTTCTACTGTTACTGTTGTTGAACTGTGATTCGCTGCTTTATAGTATTTTCATGCTGGTTTTTCAAAACCTGCATCAGCGGTTCACAAACTGAGCGTTGCATCAACGTATTCTATACCACGACTTGCTGTTGTTGCTAAACCTCCCTCCTGCAGCTGCTATTATTTCACTCGTCTTGCTGCTGTCAGACACGACAGCCTCAAGCGGCAGACTCTGCAGGGGCGAGTGACAGACCTGCAGCCTCGCTCTAAAGTCTGCTGCGAAAAAAATACCATTAATTGTGGATTTCGTTACAGACAACCAACCAATCCCATCTGGGAGGCCCTGGTTTATTTGGAATTAAAGGTTGCAAAAATACTGCGAGATGCACCATTTAAAACAAATTCTTTTGAAAAGGAGTTCAATGTGGGCAATGAGCAACGGGTAATGATCTATTCGCACAAGGATGAAGTTCTTACACAACTTTAATCATAATTTGTTTTGATAATTCGCAGTTTTAACACCCAGAATGGTGTTAACACTTATAACTTCAAATCATGAACAAAACAGAAAGAGGGAAAAAATTTTCATAAAAAGGTTGTTGACGAAATCATTACGAATAAGTTCTTCTTCAGCTGATACTCAGTTGAATAGTTCAATCGATGCGTTAAGTCGTGGTCACATCATAGCAAAACAGGACAGCAAAAATGAGGGAAACACGACGACCACGTCTGATGAACTCTATGAACACTCGATGCTATTCAGCTTGAGGCTAAATGAACAACTTATCAGCAGTCCAGAAGAATCAGTTATCCCTAGCATTTATCTTTCCGCAGCGATGAAATAATTTCCGGTCTGCTGTTCTACCTCATGACTACCGCGTGCTCTGCCAATGCAGCCGTCATTTCCTCAGCTTTCAGTTGTGCCACTGATAACTCAGGTCTGGGGCATCTCTCATACTTGTACAGTCTATGGAATCTTTCTCTAGTGCCAAATCGATTTAAAAAAATGAAAGCACCACCATGCTTGTATATCGTAACGCTAACTTGGGATTTGAATGCCAGTTTGATTTATTTTTTCAAAAACAAAAATTCAGATTAAGTACATTAAATCAACGAAGTCATTTTTCATCCCTGTTGTTACAATATACTTTAAAGTATAGGTCAACCAATCAATCTTTTCAAAACAAAGCTCAGTTGTTATACTCGCCCCTAAAATTGGCTCGAATTTCAGCGTTTATCCAATCACATGAAACAGATTAGTATAAATACTGGGACGTCACCAATTAAAGTGGTGTGGAAATTATACACTTCCGGTGCCGATTTGGTGTGGTGCACTTGCATCGGCTGCGTGTTGCAGGCATGTACATATGTATCACAGATATCCATTTCACATGTACAGAATGTCTCGAAAAAAATGTACTCGGTCTTCGACTGTCTAACACTCATATTTTTTGTTTTGATGTGGGTTTTTATTGACATGGATACAAGTCTGAACTAAATAAAAGAAAATTAATAACATCAAATTTAGGTTCAATAAATATCTTAGAAGAAAACTTACTTGCACAGGAAGCAAAAACAAAAATTACACGAGTAATCGTTAGTTAACGGTAGAGTACACTTTTTTAGGACTCTGTAGTACACGTGAGAGAAGTATGGGACGACAGAGGACGGTGACGTACAAATAAGCAACCTTCGCTGGAGGTTACCACACCACTGTGATTGTAGCTAAAATATTTTTCACATGATAAATTAGAGTTACTTTTTCGCAAGATATGAGCGATGATATGTAAAATTGAACTTTTAAAGTGTTCGACTCTCTTCTATCACATTAGAGGGTTGCAAAGGGTCACACACACAAGTACATCTATCACACAAATAATGTACTCGACTGAGGTGCAAGCATTCTTGTTGAACTTATTTTGTAGATAACTGTACTTATTGAGGCTTTTAGTAAATCTTTCAAATTTTTGACTGCGCACAAACACTACCACTATCAGCTGCTGCTCCCGTGTATAGGCAACATGACCGTAGTATGGTCCGTAGTAACGTTGTCATCGACAGAGCAATGCACACTACAACACGGTTATGCCCGTTCTTAAAGATTTCCTTGCGAGGATAGAAGTATACATTGATCTGCACGAACACTGAAGAATTAAAAAAAACATCAAAAAAAGGGTACTAACGTGAATGTTGACGTTGGCAAGAATGAAGGCGTGAATATCGGCTTGGGCAAGAATGAGCCTGTAAGTAAACATTAGCACTCGACTCACAAAAGCGCAATGAACTGTGGTATGCTCAAATTCAAACGTATGAGTTGAAACAAATCATTCGTTTATGCCAAAAATTTAGAAAGATGAAAAATTAGAGGTCATATGAACCAAAAAAAGCATTTACCACAAAAAATATATAAACACACAATAATTTTGAACCGCTGTTCAACGTGAAATAACGATCTTTTTCATAATATTTGAACAACAGATATTCTACCATTTTCCCTCACACCCCTAAATACCTCTCAGTTTCTGCGCGAAGTGTTCGCAAATAAAATTTTCTCTCTTCAACAAACGCTACTGCGACAGATGAAGGCATTTACAGGGACAGAAAAAGTGCTGCTACAGCACAGCCATTGAACTCTACTACAGGCGCTTCTACACTCCACCGTGTTTCGGATTTAGAGAAAAATTAATTTAAAAGGAAAAACCGTCCATTTCAGAAAATAGTTCGTGCATGAAATGCATTAAACCAATCACATTTTGAACATTTCTTAACATAAGTTTTCAATTGGTAGACAAACTGTAGGAGGTAAACAACAGCGTAAATACACACAGTAATTCGGAAAAAGACACAGTCGGGAGAGACGCTGGCACTTAGCCGGAAGTAGTTATAAATTTGCTAGTAACACCGGCAGTGAAACAGCTACTAAAGTAGAGGGTGCAAATCACTAGCCCTGCTGTAGACCCTCGATGTGGCGCGCCGGTCAACTGTGTCAACAGCTGATCACCAATGCAGTGACTACGTCACACACACACACAGTTGCATAAGATCAAGAATACAGTAAGAACATCATAGGTTCCGACAGCGCAGCAGTGTCCGCCAGAGCGCCCGGTTTACGACGCGCAGTAAACATTTGGACTGCTGTGCGTGTTTGTATCTCAGACCAGCCTTACCTGGATGTGTAGAAGTCGCCTCGGTTGTTGGTTGCGTGAACTAACAGCTCACAAAGATCCTTTGAAGTCAGAAAAACTTAAAAAAAGGAGGGGAACTAGCAAAATTTGCAATAGTCTATTTGAGTTTGCCTACTTGAAGACAATGTAATTCCTCCGTGAGCAGAAATTCAAAATGATTGACTTGGCAAAACAGAAATGTTATTGTGGACAGCTGACATCAAACTTTAATTCCCCAACAATGACGATGATGATAAAATTAAAGAAAGCTCAACCCTCTAACTCCTCACAGAGGACCATGCGGTCCTCAATCAAAAATAACCTTAACATTTTGATTTTTTACGAAATTTCTTCTCAAATGTGTTCTCTGAAGTTCACGACCGATTAGCAGTTCCTTCCTCATTTTGAAGTCGTTGACAAGCTGATGCTAATACCAGTCAAGTGACGGTGGTTGGGATAACGGTAATATGAGGAGCAAAATGCTAACGATGCAGGGTGAAATAACGCTAATAGTGAGAAAATCATCTTTGATTGTTTCTGCAACATTAATACTAGCAAAATTTGCTTGCAGGAAAAAAGACGAGGGGATGAAGCAAATCAAGTAAGACCCTCGTCAAAACTGGATTGTAATTGACAAACAAAAAGAAAGAAATGAGGAACATTAGAGGGTAAAGCTCTACACAAAAGTGGACTAATGAGTGATCAGAGCGGTGTCGCGTTACGGATCTATTTAGAAAAGTGTCTCAAATAAAGAACAAAGGCTCTGGTAACATCTTTATGGCGGCACTGAGGGGAGACACAGAGGCGGCTGTGCCGTCATAAAATATCGAGCAATAATGAACAGGTTTACGGGTCGATGAGAGAACGGTACTCTCTCCATGCCTACACATTTGCTTCCTGTCGAGTGAACTCACGGTTGTAAGATTATTATATTTATGACAATTGATTTGATTATTAGTTAGCTTAAGCCTCCCTATCCGCAACAAAGGCGATCCAAAGAGAGGAAGGAAGAAGGCCCCATTTAGTATTGAGTTCAGGGAACGCAGAATCTATGCAGAAAGGGCATAGAAACAGTAAGACAAGAAAGAAGTTCATGAAACAAGATCAAAGTTGAAGAAGAAAGTAGTAGGTGCTGAAAAAACAGGACAGCAGTGAACCGAAAAAAGATGGTTCTTAACATAACAAAAGCATTTTATTTCAACAAGAAGAAGGCCCACCTAACTCTCAGCTCGAGCCCTCACATTATCCCCCTGGGAATGCTAATTCCCATAGATACAATATTTGTATACCCCTGAGGGGTATTGAAGATAATCATGGGCAAACTAATGAACATATCGATATTAACGATGACTGCAATTATTATCTTCAAAAGATCATTGCGATCATCAGCAGAAGTGAAGATCTTACACTGATCGCGGGAGCAGAAACAACGTAGGAACCCGCGGTATGGAATAGAATAGCTCTAATATGAAAAGTTATATTCTGCTTGCTCTAGCTGTTTTACTGAGACCATACACATGCTCTGCGTACGACAACGCGCACTTGCTGCTCAATGTACGAACTTTGTGGCACACGTGCCGTACGATGTGTCCTGCAGAGTGAAATCTGTCGCACTGATTTGAATTAGGGGATCGTTTGGCTCTTTATGGATATATTTGTTTGGCATCCACATCTGCAAGATTTATTTAATCACGGGTACTATTGAGATGGAGATTTAAGCTCTATTTTTTAAAAATGAAGCTTCAAATTGTAAAATAGGATAAAAGAATACGAAAGTGAGACGTCAGATCCCTCAGAATGAGTTAATGTATTAGTGTCCTGTGTCATGCATGCGATACGACCCCCTTCGTAATGTGCACCATAATGTCGCATGAATTTTTTTATAGCTGATATTATTTATTCTGAATACTTTTCTTGAATCGTTCTAGTTTTTTCACACAAACACTAGATAAGTCAATCAAGATTGACTCTAAGCCCAAAATCTGTATTTTGTACGAGAGACACAAAATATATAAAATATAAAATTGCCGGCGCGTAATTAATGTTGTCAAAAACAGAGCAATCGCTTCAGGCTGGAGATCAATAATTCTTTTCAACGCCAGGGAGATGAGAACAAGACTTTTTTTCCACAGGAAGGTATAATAATTCAATGTAGAAATCCGGTATTTATTCAGCTCGCTCTAATGTTATATAAACATAATTCATTTGTACTCTATATACCATACGAGTTGTATCGAGCGACTTTCTCCAGTTTATTTAGATGCAAACGCCCGTTTTTTAACCCATACAGAAATCCGGCATTTATTTAACGTGCTATAATATTTTATGAAACTAAATTCTTCATTATTCTGTATACGAGTTGTATCAAGCGACTTTCTTCACAGTTTGTTTAGATGCAAAAACGCTCGTCCTAAAACCGAGAGTGAGTTGGTGTCACGAAAAGACAAGCGCGAGGTGGGGCGACGGGAGCGACGTGAGCGCCACGTCCACCACCCAACACGGGCACGGCGCGACTGACGGTGGATTGCAGGAGGGTCCGTTTCCTGCCCCGTCTTGACGGGTGTAACGGGTGCAGCGACGGGCGGGACAGGTGACGGAATGAGGGTGATGCTCGCCTCAGACAGGTGTCGTGGTGAGGGTAATGAAGGGCGTGGGACAGGTGTCGTGGTGAGGGTAATGAAGGGCGTGGGACAGGTGTCGTTGTGAGGCTAATGAAGGGCGTGGGACAGGTGTCGTTGTGAGGGTAATGAAGGGCGTGG
>JACJUY010001163.1:0-21357 GCA_014220935.1 Platorchestia sp. MABIK
ACGCGAGAGCGGTGCAACAGAGACGCGAGAGCGTGCAGCAGAGACGCGAGAGCGTGCAGCAGCGACTCGAGAGCGTGCAGCAGAGACTAGAGAGCGGTGCAACAGAGACTCGAGAGCGGTGCAGCAGAGGCGCGAGAGCGGTGCAACAGAGACGCGAGACCGGTGCAACAGAGAACCTAGCGGTAACATGAGCATGTTTGGGGGAGGAGGGGCACTGAAGAAGAAGGGGTGAGAATGAATATTCTCTCGCACCGGAAACATGTGCTCTTTTCCACTCGCAATAAAAATGAACACGATGCAGATAGAACGGACTCTCATTGAATAAAAAGCTGCAATAAAGCGCTATTTTTCTTAACCCAATTCATATTTTCTTCTTTTTGTCGGAATTTTCAAATTCTCGTAAGAAACACAGAGCTATACAAACACGCAAACGAGCCTTGCAATAACATCACTTTAGTCTCACAAGACAACATGATTGGTCACACTCCGCTGGTCACTTCCTGCTCGAGCTGCCTGAGACGGCAGCTCTATCGCGTGCCTCCAAAGTTCGATCTTCAACGGCAACTCAAAGGGCAGACCAGATAATGGACTCAAATTACGAGCAAGCCCTGCACGAGTTAATATTCATAAGCGCTTGAACTCATGAGCTACTGATAACTCTGTCGCACTTTTCTGACGGTGTCTGAATGGCAACAGTGCAGTCTCCACTTATTGTGTAACTACATGTTATCGGAAATCTCAACAAGGCTCGATTGAAAAGTTTTCACATGATAAATGAGAATGTACTTTACATCACAAAAATGAGAATTTCACATGTAATTAACACGCCGCTACTTCTTCAATGAACGAAATATTTACTCCAAGCAAAAGTCTGTCAAATAAATTACACCCCGTGACGAAATTTGCCACCACCAAATCAGCGCAGACTTCAAAGTTTGCAAGAGTCTTACCAATCGCAGCTTCAAGTTATGCTGCATGTTAAATAATGCAGGACTGACCTAGCGGGCTCTTGAAATCACAAGCAAGTAGGTGACAGATTGTTGAATGTTTGACAATCAGCTCAATCACGCACTATACTTCTTGCCACCGATAACTACAGCTCATATTTTTGCACTGTTGATGGACGCATTTTCCACTAGTTCAATTGATGTTTGCGTTCGCTCATATAGCTAGACCAAAACGTTTTTGTGTCTTTGACATTGCGGAGCAATAAGCATTTAAGACATTAGTGGCTAACAAATTTGAAATGAAATTACATCAAATATCAATCAAGTGTGGCAAGAATAGTTTTTAGAAGAACGTCAAACTAATTCTACTTGTGAAATATCATGGTCATTTTAGTTGTTCCTTTGCGACTTGCAATACCTGTGTTACTTTATATCATTGAAACAAAGTCACAAAGGTTTATGTGTAGCTACAATATGATTAGATATTGATTTAACAGAGAGCTGTGTCAACTGAAACAATGAACACTTGTGTCCTGCAACAGCACTCTATGAATCAACACTCTCCGATAGCTTTAATAAAGTTCACCACAATCTGAGAAAATAACGGCATATTTTAAGCTTTCGTGTAATCAAAATTTCATAAGCTACAGCATACAAAACACCCGTCAAACATCAGAACTTGTTATAAAGCTATACAGCGTCCAAAAAAAAACAAAAGCTCAGCAGCCTTCAGTCACAACTACTCTAGGGGGTAAATTTTCAAGCAAATACGTCTTTGCAGAGGTATTTCAAGCAGCGTAAGTAATCGTAGAAGCAATCACAATGAAAGTAGTGTCGTTAAGACGACTTAAATTGCTTGAAAGCTAAGTCTCAGTACAGCTTGACCATCCGGTATCTTGTACAGCTGAATGATTGATTATAAAAAGTTTTAGCCTCTCTTTACCACAACAAAGATGTTCAAAGAAAGGAAGGATGAAGGCACTATTTAGTATGAAGTTAAGGGAACGCGGAATCTACGCACAAGGTGCATAAAAACAGTAAGCTATGAACGAAGTTTATAAAAAAGATAAAATTTGAAGATGAAAGGAGTAGATACTGACAAATAGGACAGCAGTGAACTGAAAAAAGGTCGTCCGTAACGAAACAAAAAACCTATTGTATTTTAACAAAATAAGACCTACCCAACCTTTAGCTCAGGACCTCCCTTTATCCCCCTGGGAGCGCCAATTCCCATAGATACAATAGTTGCACCCCCCTGAGGGGTAGTGCAACTGAGTTTTAAAATTTAATTGGATAGGTATTTTTCCGGCCCTTCCATGTCGCTACTTGGCTTAATTGGAATTAAGGAATTACGGAATTGCAATAATATTACTCTTCAGATGATAAAATCTTCCACGATAATCGATCATGCTCAGACATATAATGTACATATTCTTATTTACAACATAATTTCACATCGCACGCAAGATTATCTGTTCTATGAAAAACAACACGAAGCATTCAGAACCGAGCGAAAACCAAAGTCTGTGAAAATTTAAAACTCTACGGATTTTAGAGCCAGTATTTAACTATCTCAACGCCAACGGTTTCTGACACACCACACGATAAACCGTTGCAGGTCAGTAGAGAATTTTCTCAGCTCTTCCTCTCTGAATTTCCGAATTCACAACTGAAGTTAACAATTTGAGTTACAACATTACTTGAACAACCTCTACCATTCCGCCAAATACACAAGCTGACTCTTCTGGCAATTTATTGGTCTTTAACAGCGCTATTCTCACAGAATTTATGTTTGTAAACAATGCAAAAATGTACCAACTCAATCTTTTAAGGATTTTAAATGAGAATTGCTGTAACGATAAGCAAGTGCCACGAGTTTTAACTTTTCTTCCTGTGATGCTCAAGCCATCAACACGTCGCTGCGATATTCCCCTGAAGCTGCAAAAAGCTGCTTCAGTGAAATGGTAGAGCGGCTAAGCCCCGGGCATGAGAAGCTTAAAAATTTAGAATTAGACTCAATTCTCAGCACGACGCGAGTTTTGCACAGTTATTCTCGTGATCTAGAGAACATTCAGGGATTAGATTGTATGTTGCAGAGAGCTCAACCTATCCCTCGACTGCCGCAGCTAGTAGAAAAAACACTGACGGGGACATCAAGCTGTGATTGCCTGAATACTTTGGAAAAAATGTAGAATATACTGTACGACTGTTTCAAAAATTTTTGACATGAGTTAAATATTCGAAAAGAACAAAAACATTCAAAAGATATATATTCGTTAGGACAGAAAATATTCGTTGAGAGTTACACATTCGTTAAGAGGTACATATGAATTAAGGTCGAAAATTTTCAATAGTAAGATATTTGTAATTACAGAAAATATTCGTTGAGGCAGAAAGGATTCGTTAAGGCAGAAAAGATTCGTTAGGGCAGAAAAGATTCGTTAGGGCAGAAAAGATTCGTTAAGGCAGAAAAGATTCGTTGAGGCAGAAAAGATTCGTTAAGGCAGAAAATATTCGTTAAGGCAGAAAAGATTCGTTGAGGCAGAAAAGATCCGTTAAGGAAGAAAAGATTCATTAAGGCCAAAAATATTCTTTAAGGAAAAAATTAATTGTACAAAAAATGTTCGTTAATATATGTCAAGCAAAAAAAAGAAGTAACACTCGAAAAAATAAGTTTCGCTAAATCCAAAAAAAAAAACCCAAGGCATAGCTCTAAATGTGCAATGGTGACCGACAGCTTGGGATAGAAATCTAAACAGTTGAGTAATTATTTTTACCCCACCGACAACCAGACATCATCGGCTCAAGTTTTGAAAATGAGTGCCTGCGTGGTACAATACTGGCCAGAAAGTTCGATTTCAGAATTTGTATTAAGTAAAAAATAATACTTATTATTAATTTCGACGCTTAGGAATCTCCACCATGGCTAACTTACGGGCCTAAGATTACCACCAGCGCATAAACACGTCGCGCAGAGGACGACCCAATATTCATTTGCGAATTTATACGCAATGAGCAATTTGTAATTTCAATGCATTGTGCGCACTGTTACGTTCCCAGTTTATCCACAGCAGACATGAGTACACGGCAGTAACTTGAGCAATAAAGCGCAGAATAGGCTTGTTGAGTTAGCATTCAAGGCCGCTCATGAGTTCGGAGTTTAATTTTTTTCTGACAATCACTGTATTAAAACCCACCGTGTTGCGAACCAATTTGCAGTCATTCGCAAGTCTAATTTAAAAGTTGGAGGAAAATTTTCAATCTCTAAGCTGTACTGTGTTTCTTTGTTGTACTGAAAAACTTAGACTCAATTTACTGAAATTCTACTCACGTTTAAGAACTTACCACTTGATTAGAGTATCTCATATCAATACAGAAATTGCAACAGCGTTAATCAAGGGTCAGAATATAAGGAACGCTTATTACATCGGAAACTAAGTGACGCGATCTTGGAAAACTTGTTTTCATTCATTTTTGAAATGCGCGCTATCCCCAAACCTCATTTCTAGCCTCTCGTTAATATGTTTAATGTTTCACTCCATGTATTTTCAGGCATTCATCAATATTCATCCCCGTTTCATTCGCAATAATAAAAATGAAACAGGGTAATTTATCAACGGCTCTAACAGAATGAAGTGAGAGGCGGTGCCGAACTCTCCTAGAAAACAGTGAATCGTCAGATGCAGTGGCGGCGTAAGGAACCAATTTTAGGGCGATCCGAACATCGAACTTTATAGTATGTATTATTGATGCATAATCAAGAAATTTATACAATGTACAACAACAAAACTTTCTTGAGCCAAAAAATGTATATATGTGAATTGAATTAACTACTACTCACGGTAACTGTTACTCTCAGGAAATAAGCCTTCCTTAAAATATTTCGGCTACTCCTTTACATTGATTTCATTGAAAATTTCTGAATCTTTCAGATCAACTATATTCCATAAGACTCTGGATAATACAGAACGTTATAAATCCAGAACTATTCGATTCTTCGCGAGTCAGTCATAAATTATACGTAGCTTTGGAAACATTACGAGGTTCTGAAACACATGGAACTCTAACATGATTTGAAAAGTGTGTAATCTTTGCATTCGAAACCGAAATGAGTTGTCTCTAATTTCGATAGGACTAAATATTTTAATCGTGAACGACGGAAAGGAGCATGGAAAAAAGTGAATTTATAAGACCGAGCAATCCCTAACAGATTTCTTTCAAAAACACCCATGCAATTTCACGAACATTTAAACTGAACATGTGATAACTATAATTCAGTACAGTTATCGAATTAGTGGGAAATTGTACAAGAATAAGTCTGAACAAACTTTTATCAGAGTTTTAGACGAGTATTGCACGATTCAAATAGAATTTGGCGACTGAAAGGAGCCGTGCAATAAATTCTTACTTAAGGCTTAATCAGTCAGACACTGGCATCCCATCAGGATTAATAAATGTCGGAGGAGAAATGCGAGTCGCTAGCTGGATGCGGATACGACAAGAAAATACCAAGCACAGTATAATACGTACTTTCTACGCATAGGTATTGAGATGAAATGGGAGGGTGCAAAGATGATGAAATGGCTCACAAATTGGGTACACAAATGAGGTTGTCATTAGAGACGTAAAATTTTTTTCAAGTGTCAGAATAGTGCACTGCGCCTAAGGGAACACACAGAGACTATGATTGAAATTGAATGACTCTAATAAACTAATGAGATGGAGTTAAGTACTTGCAATTAATCACCTTGTTAAAATATTTAGACTATAGTTTTACCTATCAAACAAAAATAGGACAAGCTGAAAATCGGAAAATCGGAAAATCGTCAGGGCGCGATTTTTGCAGGAAGTTAGTAACGTAAATTTGTTCCAGTGCGGCATCTACATTTAATTTTACAATTTGCGATACTTCATTACTACGAAAGTGCTTATAGGTGGGTTAGGCTTGGTTTAGGTCAAGTAAGTTAGTATTGCAGTAACCAAAACGGGTTGATAGTCCATGTAGACACTATACCGAAATGGCGCAAATGTTGGTTTATACCGTACACCTAAATTTCACACTTCTGCTAAATTGCATTCCAGCTAACTCAATTCGTTCATTCATTGTAGTTTAAATGACTCAGTAATATTCCCCATACTTCTCACAAAATGTAAATGGTTATTTAGGTCCGAATAGAGAGACTAAGTAAAAAAAGTGAAGGATTTGCAGTTCCAGTTGCTATTGTCATTCAGTGTGATTTGTGTGATCGGGTTGGGAAATTTCTAAATGAAAACGATATCACATATCTTGCTTCTTTTGGTACCGTTAATTATTTGGAAACACTTTACAGTTTGGTTCAAGTTTTTCCTTGCAGTTTATGTCCGAATTAACGTGTAAACCATTTATCAAACGTAATCTGACCAACTACATGGCCAATCAACTGTAGGTAAACTTGAGAAAAAGTGAATTCTTTACTTTAAGAACACCACGATTTTCTGGATAGTTAAAAAAAAATCGAACAATTCCATGAACAAAATGAGTTTTAAATTCAAATTTTACATATAATCTCCATGTTTTACAACAATTGAACCATCAACATAAAAGACATGTGGCGTTCACAGTTTAAGAACGCCAGCCAGAAAATGGAAATTGAAGTAAGAAAGTAGGTAAAAGTAATATGTTTTGAGAAGTGACAATAAACCCTAACCTAGACATACATGAACATAAATAAAAAAATGTGTGACGCCGTGGCATTCTTAGAGTAAAAATTCACCGAGAAATGAAATTACAAAGGGCTAGGGCTGACAGATAAGCGAGATCGTGAAGTACCCATGTTTTTATTTACATTACAAAATATAACTACAATTTGTTTCGCCCCAATCATGAAGATCCTTTATTTCTACCTAAAAAATTTGTTCTCAGGTAGATTCTTCTACTGAGCGTTGGACGTAACATTTTGGAGAAAAATTGAAGTATTTCAAAAGGTGAGCATTGTCATGAAACATGGGAAATAAAAGCGAATTTCAGTTCGTCAAAGCGGTGACGGTAGCGGCGCGTATCTGAAATTCAAATTTTACTGTCCTTAGCTAGGCATGTGCGCTGCCTAAATTTTAACACATTCAACAAAAGCGATGATCAAAATGTCACTTACTTGGCTTTCAACCGAGTCAATTATGAAATCCGCTCACATACGCTCGTACAAATGAAGAAATGATTCACGTTAACACTGAAGGTCACCACCACTACACTAAGCACGTGATCAGTCGGTGGCAAACACAGGGTAATACTACCCCGTCACTAAAAATAGGCCCACACTGAGCCTTTATTTTATTTCCAAAAATAGATACGCAAGCCAAGCAGAAAATGGCCTGAGGACAATCGTTGGAAGCAATCTAGTACTCAATATGGAATGGGAAAACTTTCTGCCTTAAGAAGAAATAGAATGAAACTTTCTGCTCTAACAATGAAAAACTATAAAATTTCTCCCTATATCAATGGACAATCAAACGGTAAAACTCTCCAAAAGCAATAATGAAGGGTAAAACTTCCAGCTTCAACGGCAAGAAATTGCAAAACTTTCTACCATTACATCAGTGACCTCAACTCACCTCTTTATACACGGGCACGTATGGCAAGTTTGTCCACGAATTCGTCCATTACGAGTGTTGAATTATCGGTCAAAGTCCCGGAGCCCTGTCTCTATTTCGGGGGAACTGGCCACACTGAACTCTCGTAATGATCACTGGCAGGGCTAAATCTTTAACCCAAACACGAACTTTTAATAGTGATACATCGCACTTGCAAACAAATTTGTTGGATTCAGATACCATAAAAATCAGGATCTGAACTTGTAGAAGTTAACGCAAGTTTAGCCTGAGACAATAAACGCAGGACACCTAACTCACAAGTTTGTTCCCACAGAGTTACGAAGCTCGAGATCGTGTTTCTTTTTCTACATGATTAGACACCGCTTGGTTCGCAACATAGACTTCATTTACAAGGAACTCCTTCGTAATTTATTTACGACTTATCACTGAAAGATCAACGACTAATGACACTGGTTAAAACGATTTATCTGTACGAAGCACCATTATTGTACACTTTTGGGTGGGAAAAGATACACAACAACGGAATTAAATTTTTTCAATTACTATCACATCCGTCAAGTGATAAGACAACAATCATACTGATGTCTATTTCTCAGAAGGACTAAGAACAAGGTTCGTTTAATCTTTTTTTTTTTTTTCAAACTACCACCATGGTACAACAAAGTGTTTTTAATAATACGTTTACACAGCTGAACGTCCCATAAAACGTTTTAATAAAATTGCTTAACGATGACCTGAAACATTATCATGCTTCAACGCCATAAAAGTATACTAAGCATAATTTCTGGTAACCGTTAACACATTCACATTCGTACGCTCGAGCATGAAAAACTTTATTTGAAATGAACGCGTTTCAGTTATGAGGCCAAAACCACAGCCGCCGAAGGGTGTGGCGTAACTTGCTAGGCTTTACAAACACATTTCCTGTACAATATTCACGAGCACTTGTGCCACTACACATCACCAATACCGCACAACGACAGCACAGTTTAACAATGAAGAACGGATGTAACTGGTGGCATTGCGATCAGGTCGTCACTATCACTATCACAAGTACCGGCGCCAGCTATCAACAAAAGGCAATCACGACAGCTAACTGGCTTCAAATTTGTCGGCCACTTCATTTCGTAATTAGGTAATCTCGCATTTCAAAACACTTTGGTGAGAGTGTATGCTGATCACCTCAAGTATACTCGTTCCTTCAGAGTAACTAATTAGAGTACCTCCAGGGCGTCTGGCCCACGGTAGCGGAGCGCGCGAACGTCACTACACGAAGTCTCAGGACTTTCTGCGGAAGTGTTGCCACCAGCAAACGAGTCTGCTTATCTCTGAATAGTGCCTCCGGATATTTTATTTGTTACTGCCTTCCTTCATTTATCCTGAACAAACACTGCAGTACGATAATGTGAGTTTCATGAACTGCTGAAATCTATTTAAAGTGTATCGATAAAATATGTCAAACCAATCTAAGCAGTGGTATGACCATTAAGAAAATCTGAAGAACGCAGCGGGTTTCTGCATTGGGAGAAATTGTGTCTTCCAGTTGGCGATATCAAACCTAATTTTCATCGCTGTAAACATTTCTCGATCTTTAGCACATTCGTCATACTTTTTGCTTGGGTTTATTTGAACCACAAACCACCAAAAGCTCTTAATTAGAGAATCAGTCAAATACTCCTTCTCGTTCTCTTGTTAGTCACAATCGGCTAGGGCAATATTGATCCAGCTGCTGAACATTTGTTTTCGGAATTTTTCGTTCGCTGTACACGTTCCTCTTTGCACTGTGCACCAAATTCCAAAAACAATCGCTTAGGCTGAGCCTACCAATCAGTTGGGCATCTAACACCTTCCTAAGTCCCTTAACTAAACTTTACCACGACTCTTTTGAACGGCAAGTTGAACGGAAAAAAGGCAGAAAAAACACCATTCCAATGCATGGCACTAAGGTCCGAGAGTATGTAAACATAGGCCCTCGATACAAGCAGAACTTTCCTCCGTTGAGCTTCGGTGTGATTCCAGTCTCTCGCATTCGACGGGCATGCCCTCCGTCTAGGCCAGCAGCGTAAAAACGATGATTGCGAGACCGAATGAATGAGATTTTTGAGTGCAGCCTCTGGAGTCAGGGCTCACTGCCGTTCAACCATTTAAGGCTTTGGTACGGCGGTCTCCTTAACTAGGCGCATGTTTGCTACTACCTTTTCACTTAGCAGAGTGTTTTATGGGTCCTCTTAGGTGAACGCTCGCTTCAAAGATTCTGTGCTCTGAAGACAATTGAACTGCTTCCGACAGATTACTAAGCCAGTTTAGCTCGACGAGATGGTGATTCGTTGGCTAAGGATTTCTGTCATCACTACTATTGTTATCTAAGAATGTTTTTATATTTTATTCATGCACGTATGAGAGCAAATTTCACTGATTAGAACTTAATTAATTAAGCACTTTTCGACAATTCATCTCCCTTTAGCGATTTTTTCCTACATAAGAAACGTTGAGGATAATACTTCTTTCACAAAAGCTTTGTTCTGTTACACAAAAACACCATGGCAATTCTGAAGCAGTGTCATGATCTCTTTACGATATACAAAAATCATCAGGGAACGGAAGCGCTCATAATAAAAAACGAATAAAAAGGAAATAAGCCCAATCAATCATTCCTTTATGTTTTGGATAAAATCTAATTTGAAGTGCTGCTGCTAAAGGCCATTATCAGGGTAAAAAATTGTGTGATAAAATGATACACAAAAAATGATTTACGGGTAGAAAGTTTTCAGATTATATATACGCTGAATGCAACTATTTATTTTCCAAATTAAGTGGGTATGAAATGGGACTATCACTCGAAACTTTTTTTGAGCTTGAAAATATAAAAGTATTTTTAAATTCGCCCATGGATTTAAAACGCACGTTCTCTATAGTAGGAAACTACTGAATTGAAATTGAATTGTCAGGGTGATCAGAGAGCTCTCTGACTGACTGCAGAAAAAGACAGTTTTGTTAATTGTGAATGAGTTGTTAGCCTCCTGAACGCTCACAAACTCTATGCGAAGTGTGCAGTACAAGATGTACATCCGAAGTGCTCTGAAGCACAACGTGCACAGCTAAACTGATTAACAAAAGCAGCTTGTGTTCCGGGAGCAAGTTAATCTCAGTAACTTAAAAAAGAACCAATGCCAAAGTTACCCACTAAAACAACCTGGAAACGTATGTGAACGATGCGTTATATGGAAATCAACATGAATTCTTTCACTAAGTTCTCCGACTGTGCACACATATGTAAGAAAGACACGCATGTGCCAAAGTACGAGCGTGTCAGTGTTTGTTGCCAGCACCTGGGATGTTGGATAGAATGTCTCATAAAGATCATATTTCGGAGTCAATAAAATTCACACGGAAGCCGTGTTTCTTGAAAACAATCGTTATGCAAACAAATGCATGCAGTTAAAGTAGGCATTGTAGAAACTGCTGAAGAATATTCGAATGCCGTCAGATAGAGTTGTTTACATTATGCAAATAAGTGCATGTCTTTATTTTACTTTTTTCCCGTTAGCTTGCGAATGAAAAAATATATATGCTTTGTCTTATCATGTACTAAAGGCGTTCATTTGATAATAAAATATTTCACATGAAATTTGCAATTTCACAAATTTAAGAGAAATAAATTATGAACGTTGTGAATCAATTTTAAAATTTTGTGTGTAAATTGCGCTTCAATGAGAACTCGTTGCTTCAAATTCAGACACAGGCCAAATAGCATGAACTATCTGTAATTCGCGGAATCCAAATGGTCTAACATTCTTACTATCAACAAGCTTCCTAATTAAAAACTCAGCATCAAGCTGCCATTTTCTCGCCCTTCTACAGTAGCTTCGAAAACAAATATTTCTGTTGAACAAACGATCAAAATACCTGTGGGCTGTTCACGAAGAACCACTGAAAATTCGTCTTTGTAAAGTTTATCCCGTTACCACCAGCAGATCACCGCTGGAGATTCTGCAACTGGACGCTGATCTGCCGAAGTGATCCCTGTTTGTTAGATCAACAGTGACTGTTTGCTGGACCCTGATCAGCCGGCCCCGAGCTTGTTGCAATTCCTGTTTACCTTTGAAATATTTTTAGTAAAATCAATGGACTTTAGCATGTATCAGCAAAATTTTTTGGCCTCAAATAGTTAAATTCAGGTAAAATTGGACTCATAAATGTGTTGTCATAAATAAATCCGTGTAATACCAAATTCCAGTTTGGTTTAAATCTATGGATATTACTTTCAAAATTTAAATTACTCGTTCACCATCTGGGTGAAAAATAATTGGGCGCCTTGCATGTACAAATTTATTTTACATCTAAAACTCTAATGAAAATGGATTCCACAAATTTTTTCATATGTATAACCCATTCAAAATAATTGAAGAATTTTGAATAAAATTTTTCATTAGCACTCTGTGAAACCATATAGTTGTGTGCGTGAATCAGTTCATACCACTCATATGTACCCAAGAAAGGCTGATCAGGAGCTAAAACTACAAGCATTTTTTTTCGATCTTGAATACATACATGTGATTTTATGTATTTTTCATACGTTCAAGAAATATTGAAATATTCATGAAATAGTACATAAAAATTATGATGAATATTTATTATTTCATGCTATATATGAAGTCAGAATCATGCTACATTTTCTGGTGAAATTATGTAACAGAGGAGGAATGCCACAAATGGCAGCGTTGCTGACGCTCCAACTTCTATACTCACGTGGCAGCGGACGCATTCATCTGATGAATGCGACACAGAGGCACGACCATTCTTAGGTTGGTGAGGTAGGTAAACGTGTAGAGCGCTCTTAGTGAGCTCGGTAAGTCCAGTTGGGCCTGACCTACAAGCTCCATCACAAAAGTACGCCTCTCTCTCTTTCTTTCTCTATCTCTTTACTTTTTCTCTCTCTCTCTATCTCTTTCCTTTTTCTTTTTCTCTCTTTGACTGCTACCCAACAAAAACTTTGTTGTATCAAGTAAAACTTTGTTGTAATAGCATCTATTTCATTCGAAATTATATATAATATACTGTGCATAGGGTTTGCATTTACTTAGCTCGCTATGTATTTAAGTAGGAGTGTATTTTCTTCATTTTTTGTTTGTCACAAAGGAAGTCTGTAAGAACTTGATGGAATCCTGAGATTGTTTTCTGTTCCAGCTGACGTCGTAGCAGATAGTGGCAATTTATCTATTTAGAAAAGTAGAATTATATGCTGCTCACTTTTATTTAATCTGAAACGTACTCTCGTGCTAAACACCAATACAATTTTACGTAGACTCTGTAACTCGTAAGATACTGCAGGGAATTCCATTAAAATCTTCTGGCAGAAGAGTAATCAAGAACTTAAATGCATCATGTATTAGACTTATTTTCATAAACCTGCATAAACTTTCCATCGAGATTATGAAAAAAACACTGCGTAGCTGTACGTTAATATACCTTTTCATGCAACACGAATTTTATACAAAATCATGAAACTAGAGTAGAGCGTGAGCTCCAGCAAACAACTCTAATGCAGGACTGGGTCTTGGGTTGCGATTTGCATGATCATTGCAATTCTAAGTCGAGGGGGCGAGGACGTTAAGCCTCACCGCTGGTGCTGCTTTGCTTAGCTGCCTGCCGACGACAGAAGGACTGTCTGTCTCACCGGCAAGCATTTCAGGAAACATACCTAAAGGCACCTCGTACTTTACTATGATTCTCCCCTGCCCTTACTCTTCGCAATTTTAAAGTGTCAGATTAGTGCTGTTTTTTCGCAACCTGGAGATCTCTCCGTCGATGATTGTGTTTCAATTTCTCCGCTTGAATCGATTTGTATTGGGTTGTTACTGTTAAGTGTGGTAGACCTACAAATTAGGCCGTCGATAACTGTTTTTAAGTTACTGTTCTTTTCTGGAATTAAATCAAAATCTCACTTTCTCCACTGTCAGAGAAAAAAAAGTGAATCAATTCACGTAGTCGCAGCGGTACAGTTGGTACCGTAAGTTCCTTTTAGCAAACTTACGCTTCTTCTTGCTGTACAGCAGGGACGTCGTAAATTGTATAAAAATTCAGCCCCCATAGCTCTGCTACTTGGTTGTGAATCACGGTCTTTTCCTTATAGATCGAACCTAGCATCAAAATTTTCTGTGAAAATGAAATTTCTGTCAATATAATCGACGCTCAACTATTTGGCTCTCCTTTTCATATGGTCTGAGTAAATTTATTCTAGTCTCTGTGTTTAACTGCCAGACAGTGAATCTGACAAAAATAGTTACACTTCATGAAAGAAATGAATGAACTAACAAAAAAACAATTTTTTTAATTATGTAGGAACAAAATTAACGCTGCTCCAAACTCGACTTACTCGTTCCATACCACACTTTCAACATGGGGAATTTAACATAGAACTCTCAAACTAATATCCTAGCTAACAGAAGAGGTTTCACATGTCTCACATTATGATTTAACGGTTTTGCATTGTTAACTCAACTTATTCAATTTCAGCAACTTTTAATTTTCATTTACCTATTGAATACAATCGAAAAACGACGTGCAATTACAGCAGCCATGCAATTCAGTGTGAATAGAGAATACGATGAGCTCAGAAATTTGGATCACTAACTTATTGACTTCATTTATTCCGCTAAGAAAAGCGCATGTGAGAACAGATTTTTTGTAAATTTTAACTCCTTGAAAGTTTAAATCACCAATAAATCCAGCTGCTTTTTGTTTCTTACTCTGACTTCACACCCAAAATGGCTATGAACGTTTAAGCAAAACTAATGTCGAATCTATTGAACACCTTCTGAATACGTTTTAAGGAGACCTCCTACACCCAAAAGGATTTCAATGCATCCAGATGGTAAAAAATTAATTTTGGAAAAGCTTTGCAGAAAGCGCATTTAAATTATAATAACGTAAATCTTCTTTCAGAAATGATTTCCGCTGCATTCATTGATTTTCACTATTCTAATTCTTCGTTTTTGATTTAAAAACATCAGGAAGTTCAGCCAGTACTGAGTTTATCGAAATGTGTGGAGAATATCAAGTGAATTTCATGGAACACGAGAAAATGCAAAACATCAAATGGTACAGATGTTTCCAAAAATCATAGTTAAAATCTTCTTTACAGAAGTAATACCTATATTCTACAAAGCAATTTTAGTTAAAAATTTACAGCATTCAGATACTCAGGCAGGATAATTGCGCAAGTGTTTAGATAGCTAGCTAGCTTCACCCGTATGCCAGAGTTTGGTAATAGCAGTAATTGACATCGCTTTTTCAGACTACTCAGAATCGTGTCCACGTAGTAATGGGGTTTTTATGATTATTATCAGGGCAGCCATCAACCACAGCGATAAGTTAATAATTATAATAATAACATTTATTGCAATCAACCCAACACAACGGTGTTATACAATACAGGGACATGTAAATACAGGAACAGTTATAAATAAACAACAAGATTTCAAGCCCGTTGTTCAAGTTCAGGTTCACAGATCAGAAGCTAGAAAATGTTGCTATTTGAGTCTCCGAGTACCAGCAGCACTTTAGGGATACCGACACAGTCAAATTACGAGCGATTTTGTTTAAATCAATTTACTGTCTGACGATTGCTAAGAATCAATTCACCTGCATGTTTACAGTAGTGCACAGGAAAGATGGATTCATTCCTTGTGGCTCAGATTTTTGAAATCCAGGAAAAC
The DNA here is from genome assembly GCA_014220935.1 of Platorchestia sp. MABIK. NCBI lineage: Eukaryota > Metazoa > Arthropoda > Malacostraca > Amphipoda > Talitridae > Platorchestia > Platorchestia sp. MABIK. The sequence goes on from JACJUY010001163.1 coordinate 15,254, forward strand.
TATTCCCTAAACCTCATTAGATCCAGTCTTCAGTTGGCCCACGAGGTTCACGTGACGACCGAAAAGAGCTTGCGCAACGTCAACGTCCTCGTCTGGTGAACATCGTTCAGGTCGTAAAGATGATGTTTCCAATGCATATCAGGAAAGTTACGAGGGGCCAAAAGGCCAAAGTGTCAGAGGTATTTTAACCCCTGCAAAATGACACCTTTGATTTAGCACAGAGATGGCAAGCCTAAATGAATAAAGGTCTCTAGTTATTTTTATACTGGTTCATTTGAATTAAGTTTAAATCCGTTACAAATTACTACGAGAAGGGAAAATTATAGACGACATATTATATCCGAGCTTTCAGCCAAACATGCTTATTTGATTAGGCCTTTCTTACGTTTATTCATCGAAACTTACATGGATGTTTGAAAGATGAAACCGTTAATGAAGGAATTACGAATCATGATTCTAAGGAGTTCTTCGGCACCGACTCAATGCAAAAACAGCTTTCAAGATACTTTAAGACATTTACTTATTTATTTCATGATTCTTTCATTTCTTCATTTACTTTAACATGAATTTCAAACTGATTTTTTTGTTAAAAACCTGCGTTAGAGCTCAAACTTTCTGAAGTCAGAATGTAACAGATTCATTTCTTTAGAAGAGATTTGAGGTTACAATAGTCACCTAATTATTCCGTCTGTCTTCGATTTTCTAATTCATTCCTTACCACGAATTTTACTAGATTATTCAACAACATTAATATAGATATTTTCGTCTCCAATGCTGTCACAGATGATAATCAAACTCAACATCCTGGCTAATTAGACAAGCACTAAATGTTTATAAAGTTATAGTCGGGCCGTAGGTAGGAATCACGCAAGTAGCTAGACTGTAAGTTACAACAAATGAAGTGCTCAGGTGTTTTTACCAGTGCATCGAGGCCCAATAAATTTATATAACACAATTTTGTACAAGAATGTTTCTAGAAGATGCAAAACTGACACTCATTTCCAAGAAATAAATGTACTACTATTGCCCAATGTATGGAAGAAAGTTGCCCCACAATGCAAAGTTTACGCTCAATTCTACAAAATAAAAGTGATTTTTTGTGAAGACTTTTCTTTACTTAGGAGTGAATGAATTTAGAACAGAAATGCAGCGCATTTTATAGGCTCTTAGCTTAACTGTGCTCATTTTACCATTTTAATTCCTCGTGATCACCGTGGTCTTTTCTCTTCGTGGGGAATGTTCGATGATTTGAAACCCTGTAGTTTGAGCTGAGAGTCCCATACTGTCCCATATTGGGAAACAAAAAAAAACAACTATCCTCTGGTGCTGAGAAATAAAGCATAACATTTTCTATGAAATTACAAACTTCAAAACTCTAATACTTCTCTCGCCCGTCTGGCAGCATTTTGTCCCCACGTCCAGGGATGCCCCACATCTGGTAATGCCCCACATCCGGTCCTATATTCCCATATAAGACATGCCAGAGACACAAGCAGCCCACTCAACAGCAACTAGTTCCTCTAACAACATACCTATAGTGCCCTACACCGAAGATTGCCTGAGTTTCACCTCTCGGTACCAATATACTGTGTGAACACTTATGAACGCTCTAATGAACTGACGGCACACGAAGATAATCATCAGTATTAATCATAAACTGCCTAAATAATCGAATTGTCTTGTTCTGACACTGGCTCACTTTGTGCATCCCACCCAAATACTCCTGCGGACAAACACACTAGAATAAACTTGCTACACGTACAAACACATCGTCGCAGCTGCGCAACCAGACGCAGTAGGAGTCTTCACTCATCGCAACTTATTCATACTGTCGAAAGAAGAATTTCAAGTTCATCAAAATATGAATACTGCCTTAAAACTGTAGAAGTATCGATCAATTTTGTATATTGTTACATCTGACATTAGCAGTACTCATGATTGTTGTCTCTTGATATACTACGTTATATTTCATGCTTTGGGTGAATCTACCTAGTGTTACTCGGATATCTGTTATTCTAGATATCGTTGAAAAGTCCGAAGCCCAGGCAATCGTAGGCACTATCGTTGGCATTCTTAGTCACGATCACCATGTTTTCTAATCAAAGATTCATTTCCCACGTTTATGCCTTCCTTTTACTTTCCTCACTTTCCATGGAAATGCCCCTGTAAAAACTATTTTGTCATGCTTATTGCAAACTCAACTAATCAGTTTAACGATCTTTTGTTCGTACAATACGAACAAAAATTCCTAAGCTGAAAATGATTCTAACGCTCTTGATTCTGAGGAAGTACATTTTGAACGAATTGTCCACAGTTTTATTTCTCTTTCGCAAACTCTAAAAATGTTTCCTTACGACTCGAATAAATCTCTGTTGCTTCTGCGTCAAGGAAAATACATATAAAAGACGTGTTCAGCAAGCGTTACACTTTGCTGTCGTACAGTGAAGTTTCTTTAAACCAAAAGTCCAAAGGTAACCTTTCCTCAAGGACGAGGCGAGGGCAGATGGCATACAGTCTCTGCCGACAGACCATCTATAATTGCCCAATGCAATCGTTCTCAACACTCCCTAAACCTCCGACGGTTCCTGGTATGCACTCATGTTTTTCATATGGTTTGCTTGACCGGAGGTAGCGATCATTGCGTCCTGGTGTTATGTAGTTATAAGGCATTTGGAAAACCAATGTATAAGATGATTTGTATCCGACTTGATTGATTGGAATAGAGAATCCTTAGTCTTATACCTACATCATTACGGTTTTCTTACTTTTAAAATGAGTTTTTCTTTAACCACTGTTGACAATAACGCGTGAAGAAAGAAAGAAAAAGAAAGACCGTTTATTTCCAAAAAAGTTGACACATGAGATAAATGACAACATATTGGCTTTCAGAAATTTCTTTATAAAAGACGTCATTAGACAAACGTACCATACGAGGAGTACTAATAGACAAACTGTCCGAGGTGTACAAATAGACAAACCACACGAGGAGTACTAACAGACAAACTATACGCGGCGTGCAAATAGATTAACCCTGTCAAAGGCTAGTTAAATCAAAACTATAATTTCTTTGAAATTTTATATCCCAAGAGATGGCTGACAACTTATAAGTTATTTAAGTACTACTAGAGAATTCTTCGGAATTCCTAAATTTTTACTTGAATATAAGAAAACACAAAAAACGCTATACTGAAGCAGATTGAAACACCGTCGTAAATGACTATCAAGTATTGAGAAAAGGTAAATCACAAAATAATTTATAAACATCACGCAACGCAACACGCACATCTAAGTAACACGTAAACAAACTTAGACGTAAAATGAAATTCATGGCTTGTTCAGCATACGCACAGAGAGATAAATTTTTCACGAGCGCTTTATTTGATTTGGCTGTTTATATTTTTCATTTTTTCTATTTACAGATGCGCCCGCTGGGGTAGTGATAGATCTATTTTTGAGTCATTAAGCAAGTGCAATAAATATATTTATTTCTAAAATATGGTCCAGTGTAAACTGGTCGCAGAGCTTTAAGTAAAATGTCATGTATCTTGAGGTTTTGTTTTTGCAAAAAAAAAATTTAAATAGAAACAAATATCTCAATATGCACGTATATATATATATATATATGAAACATGTACATGTGTGCGCACACATAGACACACGTGAAATGCGTCCGCACACACATACATACACCCACCTACACACACATATTCATATATATACGTATTGAAAATGAATATAAGACAAATAAAAATAAACAAATGACAGTCAAGCTCAGTGAAATCGTAAGAGACAACCTGAAGAAATATAAGTAAAAGGAAACAGACTTTGAAAAACATAAAAATGATATGGTTTTTAATTTCCTAACAAAAGCTTTAAGACAACTCAAGTCACAGTCGAGAAGCAACAACAACAAAAACAAAAATCTCGGGTTTCATATCCTCTCAATGTTCTCTGTAACATCATACGGACATGGGTACATGGGATCAAATGGCGATACAGTGTTAGCCAGATATCACTTATGAGTAGCAAATTTCTACAAAATTTTGGCAAAAACGCGTAAACAAACATTTACTCACAAATTGAAATTCATAGTTTGTTCAACATACGGACAGAAAGATTATTTTTTTACGATTCAAATGCTCGAAATTGCACTTTATTCCATTTGTCCAATTGTATTTTCCATTTTTCCTATTCACAAAAACGCTCTCTGGGGTGGTGATAGAACTTTTTTAAGATCATTTCGCAAGAGCAACAAGATTAATCAACCGGATTGTTTTCAAGTAAAATAATAGAAATAGAAACATGTTATACATTTTTGAAGATTTACAAATACCTACATACGTATGCACAGATACATCCATGCATGTGCGTGCGTACAAATGTATGCACACACACACGCACACATAATAATATATATACGTATTGGAAATGAACGTTAGGGAAAAAACATTACAAATAAAAAGATCATAAACAACTCATCTCCTACTACATCGAAAATGACAGGCGAGCTCACTGCAATCGTAAGAAATTATCTTGAAAAAAAAACTAAAAAGAAAAAAAATCGAAAAACGTAAAAATGAACTGGTTTTTAATTTAATAATAGAAATTTTTAAGAAAGCTCAGGTTACAGCCAAGGAACAACAACAACAAAAAAACATCTCGGATTTTACACTCTATCGGTTTCTCTTCAGCAGCAGTATACGGACATGGGTACATAGGATAAAATGGAAAACTATTATGGCCAGATTTCACTTCTGAGCGGCAAATATTTACAAAATTTGGCCCGTAGAGGTAGATTAAACAGTGGTTCAGAGAAATTAGTTTATTTACTGAAATTTAGCGTTATTTCTAATTTGAAAGTTCAGTGCTAGTGTGCACTGAACGCACAGAAAAAATTAGAAAACTAAAAAAAAATCCTATATTCCCCCTCTCCCCCTCCAGCTCAGCCGAACTCGATTGAAACACCTTCATGAATGATTTCGAAATCGTGAGACAACGTTAGCCAAAATTAATTTATTGAAAACATAGCACAACTTTCACATCCATAAACCTGTATACTGACGTACACACAAAAATGTTTTCAGAGTTTGTTTATCATACGGATGTTGTATATAAATTCAGAAAATAAAAAATTAAAAAATAAAGATGAGAATGTATGAGAGAATACTACTAATTTTGGAGAAAAAAATAACCTTCATTCCTCTGCATTGAGCTGACGGTTTTGTTGCTCATTTTAGTCGACAGAAATATTTAAGATCAGTATTAGAATGACCTAGCGAACGTCAAAAAATAAATTATTACTAATTTTCCAACAGAAATTTCGATAAAATCAAAATTTCATGTGAGTGGGAAATTAACACCGAAGTACTGCAGGCCCTATGATAGAGATGGAAAATAACGTGGCACGTTTACTCTAAATAATTATTCTTTTAGAGTTTTATAGTTTTTAAAATGCTGGGGAAGCTTGTTCTACAAAAAGGCTTCAGAAACTGTGAGAGTTTTTTGTCCCACGTTAGATGAACGGTAACTGATCAAGACATCATTCCTCCGATTCGGTTTTTCGTTTGGGATATTGGATGGAAAAAATTTACCACATCTGGATAACTCTGATGGAGATACAGAGATGAGAACACGCGTCGAGCTTTTTGGATCATGAATCTGTTCGGTTATGGGGTCCAGTCGAGTTTTCTTAAAAGAGGGGTGGGATGATCGTGTTTCTTGAAATTTTCTTTGCATACCACTGGGCTCCGAAACTTATACATTTTTGCAACTCTTTTTGACGACATCGAAATAAATCTCTATAACTTGTCGCAAATCCAGCCTTGCTCCTTACTAAAGTCCCGTGTAAGACAGCCCATATCTTGCATAATTAGGGACTAGGTCTGCTTTTATAACAAACTGGCCTAAAAAGTGAGAACGCTAACTATTTATGACATGCGGGGCAATGGTGGGAGTGCTTCACTTTCCTGGCGACCTTAACAACCTTGGACATGCATAAAATGTTCGTTTGTCTTTACGAGCGAATCCGAAGCCTCATCTACGGATCCGAGCGAAGTTGAGGAGGGGCCTTCGCGGGTTGCTTCCTCAGATGACAACGATGAGTG
>JACJUY010001163.1:38080-56644 GCA_014220935.1 Platorchestia sp. MABIK
ATGGAGGATGAGTGGGAGTGGGAATGGAGGATGAGTGGGAGTGGGAATGGAGGAAGAGTGGGAGTGGAAGTAAAGGTAGATGAAAATATATTGTATTAGAGAAAGAAGAAGTAGAGTGTACCTTGTAAAATTCAACGTGTTTTGTGTCTTTAGTGTGTGGAGATGCTAAATAAGGTCATAGTCACTGTTCATAGCTAACCCGCGAATTTCAATGATTCATGAATTTCATGTGTTCTGAGTATATTCTTGCCATAACAATTTTTCTGTGAGGGTATCACGTTTTACACTCTCGCTCGCGTCATACGACTGACTTGTGTCCATCATGACATACCGTGACACACCCACGCCTGCCACGACACACCCACGCCTGCCACGACACACCGTGACACACCCACGCCTGCCACGACACACCCACGCCTGCCACGACACACCCACGCCTGCCACGACACACCCACGCCTACCAGGACACACCCACGCCCACCAACAAAGATACAATGTCTGCCACAGACAAGCGAGCGCGTGGTGGCGGAGTGCTTCGACCCGTCGCTGGGGGTGCGAGTGATGGGCAACGCTCCCGTTGGCTTCTACAAGTACAAGTACCCCAAGGAGATGCGCTCGCAGGGCTACATCGGAGCTAAGGTCGGTTGTCTGGTCTTCATGTGCCTACAATTGGTTACCAACTCTCAATATCGACGTTCTACTCAGGCGTTTTGTGAATTAAATGTCTCTTTTGTGGTTTCCTGATTAGACTTTTTATTTCTGTTCAAACTGTGTTCTCACACAGCTTGATATTAGAATATCTGTCTCAAATGCATCACTAATTCTAAGCTAGAAACCGTAGTACATTTAGTAATATACCATAGTTTACAGCAGAATTTATAGATTTCCTAAAAAGGTGCTACAAAAGCCTGGTAATTTATTTGGCCCACAATGCTAATATTATCAGACTTCAACTAAACCCATACACCTTACTTATAACAGTGTACATGCTTGCGGTGTATGAATCCTTCCATTGTGAGGACATAGGTAATGCAATGTTTAACTGAACTTGTTCTTGTGTTACGTTTTCCCTGTATGAGAGCTTGCTATGGTGAGTGAGCCTTGGTTACTTCTGTGGAGCCTGGGGACTCTAGAATGATGCCTTCTATCTTTTGTGTGATGCCTTCTGTCTCTGTGTGATGCCTTCTATCTCCTGTATGAGCTGAGAAATGCCTGCAGGACGCTAGTAACTCTTCTACGCAAATATTTGTACTACAAAATATATCTACATCGAATTCTTTAATGTCGCATTACTAATGCTATTAATGCATAGTTATCCTTTTTTTGTATATTGTGAAATTTAGTATCGATTGTGTTTTCATGCTTGCGTTAGATTGATTATACTTTGCATTTTACCCAACTGATGATGGAGCTGGTCTCCGAAACGTTTTCGATTTTTTTTTGTTCTATCTTCTGAATACAAATGTCTAATTTAGTTAGCATTTTCTTCGTTTTGAAATTTCTAGTGAATTTATGATTTAAGCAAAGTGAGCATCTGTTTAGTAATGCTATTTTGCAAAATCGGTTACTCCCGATCAAACTAGAGCTCTTTTCATGCTCTTGAAGAAGAAATGAATAAAATTCTCCCAGTAGAAATAAGCATCGGCCAAGCACTGCAAGTTTCAAGCAATACCTTGTAACTCGTTCTAAGCATCAGTCATGTCAATATGATGTGAGCAGTTCTACAGTACCACTTTAAAACACAACACTCGAGCACTAATACACCTTATCTAACTCGTGTGGTGATGGTGCAGGTGTTTTTCTACCGTGGCCAGGTCGGCTACCGCGTGCGGCGGTCGCTGCCGCTGCTGCAGCAGGCGCACAGCAAGACGCAGCTCTGGCTCACACACCAGCAGATCGCCGAGAAGCTCCAACAAAATTACGTTAAAGCCATCTCCCAGTTTCTCATCGATGACAGCTAAGCTGTTACGGACTAGCGCTAGGTCTCAAATTTCCGTTTATCGTATCTCATCAAAGGTTGTTTAGTTACTTGAAATGAGGATTGAAACTGAGCAGTGAAAATTTGTCGCGCTCGTTGTTCTTAATTTCTGCAGTGCTTTTGACTGATATCTGCGTTGAAAGTTATGATATTTCTTTTCTATAGTTTTTTTCTAAGACTGTAAGATCCTTGCCGAGCTGTCGACGCATGAGCGATGGACGTTCTGTGTTCACCAGGCGGGTACCGGCATGAACATCTTGAATATCAATTGAAAGGCAAGTTTTTTCTCGATTTTTCTTCGATATTCTGTGACCATAATTGTGGAATGTCCTCAGTTTTTGAATAGGTTTCAGGACCGTTGAAGTCTATGCCTGTTTTGAAATCTCTCCAAGAATGCATTCAAAATGAATAAAAATCTGTATTATTTTTTGTTAATGACGACGAGAACCAGTTAGCCTTCATCTCATAGGTTCTGGTTCTAGAAAATGCTTCACTGTATATGATTTAAATTTAGATTCTACTTTGTTGTTTACCACTTGCATCTCGTTAGATGAGGGAATTGAAATATGCGTATGTTTACTTGTGTTTCTCATTGAAATTTTGTAAGTTCCCACTTTTCATGAAATTTGAATGTAATTGCATAAAAACTGCAAACGGCCCCAGTTCTTCTCGTTTATACTTGACAACGTGTAATATGAGCTAGTCATCTCATCGCTATGTTGCGCTTCTCTTGAGAAGTAACAAAATTCTTCTTATGTCTCTGGTAAATTCGTCCGCTGGTACGACCCATGATACTGAAGTATCTTGAGTGGCTTCATTTTTCTATACTTAACTTGATGTGTTCTATCGTCTACCTCTTCCTTCTTAACTTGATGTTCTTGTGCGTGTATTGTGTGGGAGAACACACTTTGTGTGTACATCCTACGTTTCCCATAGTCCATACTAATGGTGCATTCTCTTTCCTCTGTGAAAACATTTTAAAATAGAAACAGGAACCTTAAACTAACTTCTCGCTCTCTTCTATTACTTTTTGGTGGCAAACGTTTGTGCTCAGCAAAATGATGGTATAGTTTGGCCTTATGAGCTATTAAAATCCTCCTTTGGATAGGTCAAACAGTCCATGCTGCCTACATGACGTGTTATTTTTTAATCTTTAATTATATAAAATATTGATGAATGACAATTCTCGTAACAGTTATATCAATTTCTCAATTTACTCTCAGTATAAGTGGCGTTGAAAGTTTGTTTTCAGCGTAAGTTGGCATTTTTTGGTGCTTAGATTCATCGTTATGGTGCTTTGTATTCTAAGCGCTTCTGTCTTGGTTATGAGTGGGTTAATGTATCTCACAACTGCAGTGCTTTTTAGTCGTGTTCTTAGCTGCCCACGGTTGAGTCAGCAAAACAAAAAAAATCTGTTGGTTTTTATGGTCTAAATATGTAGCTAAGCTTTTTTATGTGGATAAGCTAGAGTTTTTTCATTCATCTGTTTAGGGGATAAATTTTTAATTTTACACATAACTGCTCGAGCGCAATCGTTATTTGATGTTATTTTTCGATTGCTTCCTTTTGGCCATGATGGATCCAGTCTAGAAGACTTCACTTTCTAATGTAGCCATTGTCTTGCATTGAAGCAATAAGTTAGCGACTGCGTACTAAAACGGTTTCGAATATTTTTCATAGCGCTCTAGACATTAAGATGACAATTTTTTTTCTGAACAGTTGCTTGAAGTTGAGGGACATGTGAAGAGCTTTCCGCGCTTCAAAATCGCATCTTAGCCAGTGTACGCTGCGTTAAACGTATCACTGTATTTCATTTTATGGTATTAAATGAGCCAAATTTCTTTTGTGAAGTAAATGTTTGTTCGAAGCCCTCTTTGTTACGTTTTTGATTTTGACTAACTTCATATTTGTTGAGGCGGGGCGAAGTTATGTTGCACCTTGTAACCAGGAGTGCTTGTCGCAACATGCTGGAGGTTGAACTGGACAAAGCCACTTCCTGATGTTGCCCATAAAGAGACCAACTCTGAAAAATACAGGGCGTCCACGAAGAATTGTATCCACTGATTTTTAAAATAATTGATGAAACCGTGTAACAGCTATGTTTCAATACCTTTCAACAGCTATGTTTTAATCTATTGAATTACGGTACCTATGATATCGTGCAACAGCTAAATTTTGAAGGGATGAAACTTGAGAAATGAAGCGGAATTATGTATCTGTTGTACTGTTTCACAGATACATTATATCACTATTTAGAAGCACTGGATATGTTTTTCATAGACTAAAGAGCCGTTTACACTAGGGGATATTTTGGCCGTGAGGCGCGACACGGATATACGAGGCTCACCACTGAGTCTCCTATTTGTGTGTGTGCGTCTCCGAAGTTTCCTATTCGCCCCGGTAGTTACGAGGCTCTTGAGTGTCGCGCATTACGAATTCGATCTGAGTGAATAGGGTACTTCGTATGTACATTTGTGTATTTACTTCGTCTTTCTTAAAAAGTGGACACTTGAAATCTGCTAAGACGAATTCTCTCAATCGCTTAGTGGCAAATAATAGAAGTAGTTTTGAAATAAACGTACGTAATTCCTAAGAACAATTTGTACGTAATTCGTAACAAGCCGTCGCGCTACTTCGCACAAGTTTATCATTTACAATACGTGAGAAAATTGTTCATTAGGGCATGGAATCTTTCGCCTCATCTGTGCTTCTGTTTGGACAGTACCCTCGACATTTTGTGTAGCAGCCTCGACATTTTGTGCTGGAATGTTCATTTGTTCTGGAACTCGTACACAGCGAAACGAGACGGTATAGAATATCATACCGTCTCGAGAAGCATACAGTGGTGCCTTTCTCGGCTAAAATCCAAGTCATTGTAATGAATACTCGTAAATCCTTTCAGGCGTCAGAAAATTCATCTTAGATAAACATTGTATTTGCTACAGGCGTTCTAAGAGAGCTCGGTTTTTGAGATCGTTTTGTAGTGTAATGTTAATGTGAACCTTCTTGAATTCTCCTATTATAAAGCTTCAGTTTTTTCCTTCACTGCAGTGAAGCTTCCAAGGCTTTGAAAGTCGATATCCTTTAAGGCTGGTTGAGAGTTTTTACGTTAACGAAAATGAAGTTTACTTGCGCAATTCACACGTAGGAGTATCTTGGTTGTGGTGAAGTTAGAGCTATTTAGAGCCGTTGATCTTTGAATTAGTTTCGTCGGAAATTCAAATAATCGAATTTCTAGATGAATAACAATCCGCGTCGATCATATGCCAACTCCTGTATTACTCGTTCCCTTATGGACAGTATCCAATACTTCATTCTGCCCATGACGTTCGTTCATTCGTCCAAACCTAGCGCTCGATTTAGGGCGCCTGTTTGTTACTGTTTTCTAACGCCATCATTCTGGTTTGCTGAGTGTTCCTGTGGAAGTCGCTCGTCTGGTCACAGCTGCCTAGGCAAGGAGGTATCTAATCTACGTGCAGAAAAGAATGCTGTAAATATATTGTTAATATGTCTTCGTCTTTTATTTCGCACGAACTGCAAGCACCGGATGAGCTTCCGCTATTACTTGTGACAGAAGTCTCCGACTTTTTTATAATGACGGTGAGGTTTCCGTGTAGGAAACCTCCCCTTGATAAATTGGAAGCTCGTTAATATGCAAATACAACTAAGAAGTCTCTTGGACTAAAAATTTGGGCTTCTTTTAGAACCTTCAGAACACGATAAACAGGTTTTAGTTTTGTGATTAGCCCTTTTTCACAACGGATTTCCTTTTTTCTAGTGTGCCATGAAGTCGTTCGCATATCCCTCCGTGCGATTGCGACATTTGAGAAATGCAAGTTCTCGATTTTACTTACCACTTTGGACTGGTTTCAGAAAACCTGAAAGTACGCAATTGTTGTTCGATCCAAATCTACCAATAACGGTGACGAAGATCATAATAAAATAATTCAGTACAGATGCAACTTGATGATAAGAGGAGAGCAGAAGCGGTGATGCGAGTAAGTGACGTGCTTTCTAGGGGAACTTTGCTCGAGACGGATCTGCGCTAAGTTTCCTGCAATGCACAAGGCAAATGTTGCTCTGAACCGCTTTTTCTAGTAATGGGAAAAAATTCCAAAGAACTTATCGCCGGGCTCTGACGCGCTCCCAAAGGACAACATGTATACAGTCTACTTTCGAAAATAGCAACATTGTATAGCATTTCTTGACAAGTCTGTTCTCTACTGTGTTCCTTGAAGTTTAATGTCGAGTGACAGTGACAGTTTACTATTCGTACTGATATCGACGACTACCTAATGCCAGTGCCAGATTAATAATAGTGGTTGTTATAACTGTATAATGAGAAGAAAAATTAAGCTAGTGTTGACTTTGTCGAAATCGTTTGACATTATTCCCTGGTAGTGGAGAAAACTGACATGGCCCACCAAATCGTTAACGTTGCATTTCACTATCCTGTTAAGATGATAGCTGGAAAGTCCGTTGTGAGACATATATGTCGAAATGTAAAATGACGTGATCAGTTAAAGCTCCTGCCTTTCGTGCTTGGTGTTGCCGGTTCGCTCAGAGGCGGTCAGCTATTATAAGACGCTTCAAACCGTGTTGTACCAGCAGGACTGTCGCAGTGCGAGGGTTAGTGGCGCGGGGGTACAGCTTAAGAGGAAAGTTGAGTGGGGTGGGCGATTAAAGATACATCGGTGAGGTTGGTCCATGGCCTATAAAACATTTGGTTAAATGTGCCTCATTGTAAAAAATGCTATGATTGAAATCTGTCGAACAGGTGCCCATTTCTAAACTTGGGTTGAGAAGGAAATTTCCGATTTGATTCTTTACCCAACCAAGGGAAGCACATTGCGAAGCTCGGGTGGAGTTGAAAATATTATCCACGTTGAAATTTGAACAAGAAGCTGTCCTGATGGGAGGTAAGCATGTTGCTACAAGACCCTGGTGCGGCTCCGAAATACATACACATCCTCAACAGCAACTTGTCAGCGGCAGTTTACTCGATTCTTTTCACCGTTGTTACCGAAGACTTAATGTCAGAGCTGAATTATGATTGTGCTCTGGTACAGAATTTTTCGTAAGTTCCACCGATTCTCAGCCACCGCACGATTCTCTTGAAATGCCTTGTATCATGTCTTGCTTTAACAAAATGTATCCAACAAGCGATTTAGAGTCTTTAGTATCTTGAATTTATTACTTGTACCATTGTTTTATTAAATGTTGATCAATGAACCAAAATGCGGTTTATTTTCTAAATGAAGTACATTCCCAACGCAACAATCCTTCTTTCGAAAATATTTTTCAGTGCAAATTTTTTCCTAACTTTTTGACGCATTCTTTTTCCAAATTAGACTTGAGCAGATGAACATCATGTTAGAAAAATTTCTCGGTGTTTCCATACATCTTCAAGAGAAACAATGAGACAACGGATTGTTATTAAAAATTTTATTAAATATTACGTGATTAGAAAGCCACGCGCTCAATAAGTGTTTCAGGGAAAGCGTACGAGCATCGCTTAGTCGAAGTCGAAGCGGTCATCATCATCATCGTCGAAGTCGAAGCGACGCACGATGGGAGAGGCGAAGCTCCTGAAGGAGGGCACGGAGTAGCTGCGGCTGATGACCTGCGTAGGGGCGGCCACGCTGGCCACGGAGGGCGAGAAGTAGGTCCTGGCAATGGAGGGCGCGCTGTAGGTGGCAGGCACCACAGCCGAGGTGTAGGTCTTGGCGACGGGCGCTGCCACGAACGCTGTTGGCGCAGAGAAGCTCTGGATCTGAGGCTGGGCAAAGGCAATCGGGAAGCTCTGGGGCTGAGTTATGTCCACAGCGTAGGTCTTGGCGATGTTGGCTTGCGGCACAGAGTAGCTCTGCACAAACTGAGGCGCAGAGTAGGTCTGGACTGTCCTGGGGACCGAGTAGGACTGCATGAACTGAGGGGCGGAGTACGTTTGCACGGAGGGAGACACGGAGACGTACGACGCCTCGCCGCTGTCGTCGTCATCGTCACCTCTGAAGTAGCTGCCTGATCGGAACACTGCGCCTGACGAGGGAAAATAGGTTACAGTTTTGTAAAAATTCATTTTAACATAGGATGAATTATTTGGACAATGAAGCTTTAACCTTCGGTAACCCATGTAAGAGCAAATGCAGGGCGATAGACGTAGTATACTGAAAAATCATATATGATAGAAATGTTACCCGAGCCCTGTTATGTCGGGAGGAAAGCAATTTCTTCAAAAAGTTCATCAATTCCGATTTATGACGCCGAAGCTACCACAATGGTGTTATAGTGACGTCCATGTGATATCGAGCATTTGCTAGGAGGCTACTAGTGGTGAAGGTTTTTAAAAATTATTGCTGTTAAAATACGGTCTCATCGGCTGATGAAGCTTCGAGAGGAATACCTCAAATTTCTACGCATTTAAGAGCCTTAACGAAATTCTTGCCAAATTACTGAAAGGAGAAAGAAATTTTGTGTGAGGAGTCATTCAAGTTTGGCTTTGTGTTGTTCAGAAACACTTCGAATGGTGGGCACACGAATTTATATTGGCTTTCTAATTTGAATCAGTCAGTTAAGCTGCTAATACGAGTATGTCAGAAGTGTACTTTCTTGTGAAAGTGAGAATGACGAATGGTGTGCAAATATCGTCACACGGAACGTGTGTGACGTGTGTTGTTAACAAAAGCAACTGAGAAGTGAATGAGGCATTCTACTCTAAATAATGGTCGTAAATGAATGAGTTTGATGAGCAGTTCAATGAAACTAAAGTTCTAACGAGCTCTGAATAGATTTTTTTCAATTTCTCCTTAAGATTTAGCTCTGTGTTTAACCTAGTTACGATTATTTTGCATCTTCAAAGTAGCTGTGTTGTAAAACGAACTCTTGAAATTATTCAGAAATGTACGTCTCACAATTGAATGACACTCTATACAAATAATTTAAAAATGAGTATTTTAAACGTGACTGTTTTAAATTCTAATATTTTGCAAGGCAAAAGTTTGACGTAAGTCAATCTTAGAGATTAACGAGGGACTCGAGAAAACGAATCCGCTAACCAGAACATTTCAACTCACCTCCGAAGTTGTCGCCATCGTCGTCGTCGAACTCGACTGCAAAAAATAAAAGCTTGTCAAGGTAACAAATAATTGTTAGTCGAGACTTGTAAATGCAAAGAGCGTATGGCCTTACGAATATCTTTCAGAGACCAAAATACTGTTGCTCATTGAAGAATCCCAAATTAGAATTCATGAATTGTTTTGCTGTTAAATACGTGATAGGTAAATATCTCAAGAAAATGGCTTACGAGAAAGAAATGTTGTGTAATAATATCAGGCTGTTTTTAACTGCATGTGAAACACACTTTTTATGAGGTTTTGCATCCTTTGGAAACTGCACACAAACATGAAATCAATCTTTACCGATCAGATATGTGAAGTCAACATTTTTCATTACTAAGAAGCAAACAAACGTGGGGAAATAAAAAACTAATGCAGTCAAAATCATAAGATTTTCGTCACTTTTTGGCGGCTATTGCTAAATGATCTGCCAGCTTCTGTGGCTATAAAATCCTATTTATCTGCTGGCGTTTGGGGGTTCTTAAAAGCCGCAAAACCTTAGCGCCGCGAAGGTTATTTTTAAGACGTGATGACTTCCTAGTAATTGCTTGCAAATTCCATGTCATGTTGCGTTAAAATTAATATCTCAGGCTATTCAAAGCGCAATTGAAGGCTAGAATTAATAAGCGCAATCTTTTTACGGTCTGTGAGCTCTAAGTAAACTGTAAGTTAAAGACCATTTCTAATACTACCATTCAAGCATGTTTCCTGAAACTATTTTATTTTATTTTCTTCTCGCCTGATGGGACTAAACTTTTTCTGAGTTTTACAGTTTGGAGTAATATTTCGTTTTTGGAATATCACTCCTTTTAATTCACATACGAAAGTCCTGTCCGCGCACAATCATCTCATTTTTTCATCCTGATTTTACCTGATGGCAGTAGTTATTAAGTTTATATTTAAAGAACCAGGGTAGAAGATGATATGGATCAGTCTTGATTGAAATAAAAAACAATCTAACAAGCCAGAAGTTCAGTCTCACCGCTCTCAAATGGAGCAGCCGCAGCGAGGCCCAGCAGGCACAGAAGCACCTGCAACAAAGAAAGTTCACGCTCAGTCACAATAATATGAAGCTAACACTTCATGACAACAAATAGAAAGAAAAAAACGTTTATTTCCTAGAAAATTGCTTCATGAAATGTTAAAAATGTTAGTTTTTATAAATTTCTTAACAAAAAGATCCTCAATAGATAGACAAACCATACAAGGCGCACAATAACCATGTTAGGAGTTAATTAATAACCAAATTACAAAAACATGCGATATCTCGTACGTAAAATGTTAAGAAAAGAATTTATTTTGTTTCCTATTCGATTATGGGTTTGATTCATGTGAAATAAATTAGAAGTTATTCGAAAAAGTTGATGAAGTGATTCACGCTATTTAGAAGTTAACAGTGATTTAGAGCGCAAATAAATGAATTAGCGAGAATGAGCAAAACACCGCAACCCTGATCCATCAAATTTAAAGAGACTTGGTTATTAAATTCAGCGACGCCAATTAATTAATACTATTCTTTAGCGTTAAATTCAGAGAAATGTATTCATTAAATTTCAAAAGGCAAATGAACTGACTATGGTGGAGCCGATGTGTTATATTTAGGGAGGCTAAGCTGCTCAATTTAGCGCTTTTCTGCACTGTGTGCCAGATATGGCACTAATCAAATTACAAATAGCAACCAAAATACTGAATTTTACCCTTGTGCGCCATGTCTTTCTTGGGTAACGCAACCATCACTTTTTATCGATATTTTACTTTATTAATGGAATTACAGTACTCTATACATCAAGTTTCATACTAGTAAACTTTTCAGAGCAAAAGTTTTTCATTCGCATTTTTAAATGGTGCAGGAAAGGTTCAAGTAATCCAATTGAAGAAATTCCACGAGACTTTCAATCCGCAAAGACTACACATCCCATTTCAAGACAGAACGCTGGAGGCGCATTTATTGAAACGTGAAAAAGCATTTTGCTCCATCAACAGTAAACAACAGCTGGTCGATGAATGTAGTTCACCTTGACGACGTAATTCGTGCACTTCCGTCATCGCACCTGCAAGTACCACTAACGCATGATAGCCGATAGCAAGCACCACTTACGCATGATAGCCAATAGCAAGCACCACTAACGCATGATAGCCAATAGCAAGCACCACTAACGCATGATAGCTAATAGCAAGCACCACTACCGCATGATGGCCAATAGCAAGCACCACTAACGCATGATAGCTAATAGCAAGCACCACTACCGCATGATGGCCAATAGCAAGCACCACTAACGCATGATAGCCAATAGCAAGCACCACTAACGCATGATAGCCGATAGCAAGCACCACTAACGCATGATAGCCGATAGCAAACACCACTAACGCATGATAGCCAATAGCAAGCACCATTAACGCATGATATCCAAAAGCAAGCACCGACGTTTTCAAGAATCGAAGGCTGTGAGCCAGAATCAAACTCGTACACTTTTTTGATCTATCGAAGGCTGTGCGATAGGCATCAGGCTCAAACTGGTGATATTCTTGACGTTTTTTAGGCACTGTTCTTTTAGAGCCCGCCACTTCAGGGGATTTTCCCGTTTAATATCCACAGTTGTTTAAAAACTAAGTAGTTATTTTTAAGAGCAGTAAAACTGATGACCAAGGTACAAATACAGGCACACTTACTTATTGAAATCGTAAATGTCTACTTAAATAGAAAAAGAACGTTCACCTTCAGGTTCTCACTGGAAATTTCAATCCTGTATTAAAACCACACAAATGTTTTTCGGAGCTTATGAAACATTTTTTCTCACTCTTCCATTTTCTCAACTTTACCCTTGTGCTATAATAAGACAGCAAGTATACTTTCCACCGAATATCGTAGAGCAGACCCAAGCATTTGAAACTGAAGAATTGATTTTCTAAAAGATAATAAACATTTCAGCTAGATGTTCTGCTTCAGCTGAGCTTATGTTATCCTTCAGCGTGTGAAGTTCAACAAAGACTTTGGCAAAGTAGTTCGTAAACTTAGCTTTCGGCATAGTTCTAAGAAAATTCAAATGCTTGGGGACCGAACGAAATCGCAGAAAACACTTCATTCCACTCCAAATAAAGCAACAAACGATCATCGGACGCATGACTGCCAGCCTTATCTCCGCCGCATCTGGCCGTGAAACGCCAGCGCTCACGCTCTATACACACTATACTTGACCTGCTATCTCGCGACATTGAAGAATATGCCACTATATAAGTATAGGTGATCCTCGAGTTATACATTATTTTAAGCGAAGCCCAACTTATTTGCATACAAATTAACACTACTTATTCTAAGTTATTCCATCAAGCATTGTGTTAGTTGAATAACTGGAATGAATTTTTCGCCGTATATATGTTGAGGTTTACATCACAAGTCCAGAAACTACTGTACAACTGTCAATAAATGCTCCTCTTACTAGAAAAAAAGTTGCCTGTTCCATTTGTGATCACGAACCATCAATGCGGGAATTTTAAGCTCTAATCATTTAAGCAATTGCATTCGTCTTCCACTTTCGAACTTACAATGATGTTTTAATATGCGTATCATTTTACATTTTCCCAGTGTAATATGATATTTCAGCGGCTGTAAAAGTCGCTAGAGTTGACGCTATCGATCGAATCCGTAAGAGATTGAGAAAACCTTGAACGATTTCTAAAATGTATTAATCAGCTTTAGGCTACGCCTAGCAAGAACAAACATCGTCGAAATATGAGCTTGCATCCTTCAAAACGTACTAAAGTTACATTTTGTTGTGCTCATGGTGTGTTAGTTTGATGTACAATTTTTTTAAAGGAACGTAAAAACTTCATAGCTTGGTCACGTATGCAAAAATAGCAAAAAGAATGCAGCCTAAAGATGCCTGCGTCGCTGAGGCAGGCCATTTTAGTCCTCAACTGGAGAAGATTTAGTTTAAACGTTAACGGTTCATTATATATCATAATTGCAATGGGGTTAAATACAAACGAGTAAGCTTATAATTTTGTACGGAAAGGAAAAAAAATGAGAGCGACTTATTTTCGGGAATTAGCGATGTATGAGCGAGAAGTTTTGAAAGAGCTCCAACACTATCTCACTTTAGTGTCCCAGTTAGCGCACTGCTTCATACAGCGCCCTAAAACAACGTACTGCCGCAGCATGATGCCTCAGCGTCTCCCATTAGTGTACTGCTTTGTTTTACGGTGTTGCTTCAGTCCGACACAATGCTCAACAAGTCTGGCGCTGTTACCGTGCCATATAACACGCAGTGCAGGCGCTACAGCGTCTGAATGATGCCAGGCATATTGAGTGAGGAAGACGCGAGGTTTTGTCTGGAGTCCTTCCGCTCTTCCAGCTCCCGCCCTATGTAAATACGAGAAATAGCGCAGGACCAGCGACACAAGAACGAGGTGTGCTCGATACGACTTAATGCACTGCGCTGCTTGCATTCTGATACTATTTGTATACTTTTAGTATGAATTTTGTTGATGCTCAGTCAATCACAGGAATTGCATTTATTGCGTAATTGAGTCAACAGATCTGAAATAAACTTTTTTTCGCGTATTATGATTCCAGCACTGCTGAGTTAGAGATTGACTTAGACGTCGGATCATTTTAACCTCTATAAGATGGTTAAAACTAATTCCAATAAATAATTTAAATACTTTCGTAATGAGTGTAGTTCATTGCTGTGATAAATAATTATTTAGTGTCATGTGTAGAGTGTCTATTATGCTTTTTGCATATTTTTACATCATATACATTTTGATGAAAATTTCCTCACAAGAACGCTTTTATCACATATAATAGAACATTTATTTGCCACCCTAGCGGTAGGCAATTAATATAATAAAGCCAGACAAAACATCAATCCATAACGTATTTTTTGCATAAAGTTTCTTGAGATGACAACTATCTACACATTATTAGGCAGAAAAGTGTTTTATCCTTTCATTCTACAGTGTATTTATTCTACCGATGCAAACTAAAACCAAGTTCTTAATCTAACTCATTTGAATAAATAACTGAGACTTTTTCAAATCACTTTCGTAAATGACGGGGCGATCTTTTGAAATCCACTTCCCTATCACCGTAAACAACTGAATGATAAAATAAGCTTTATATTACACATTTGCTTCATTGGAGACGAATAAATTAAGGATGCAAGCAAGCCTGCCACGCAGTATTTTTTGATAAAGAGAAGGGTGAGGCTTCTCGGACCCCACAAACTGGTTCACAGACAATGAGCTGCGCAGAAATGGTAATTTGCCAGCCTGCATCTTTCTTAGCGTCTGAGTAACGGACGCGAGCAGGCCCGTATCTTTGCCTACGATCTGATCAAAAAGGTTGAGAATAATATTTATGATCCGGACACTGGTTCAGCGTTTCTCGAAAAAATGGGTGCATTCCCAGAAATATTGATTCCTAAAAATAATGCTACAAATGTGATTACAACATTTAGTTCGGAATGATCGTCGACGAAACATTAATAGAAGGAAGTTAAAATGCTGAATTTTAATTTTCCATTTCCATTATTCTCCAGATGACAAGGAGAAGATAGGTATTAGAATTACGACCTAATTATCGGTCTGGCTATTAAGTCCTTTTTGAAGGTAATGAGATGTGATCATGAGTGGTAGGTTGTACACAGGTAGAAACTTGGAATTTCAATGACGAGGTTTTCTAAGCATAAAAATAGAGAAGGTTTATGTTTCGTACGCCATCCAACAGTCGATAGATAGCATTCCTGATCGACGAAGAAATGTTGACGTACATTCTACAAAAATTTTGAAGTACTACATAATTTAAACTTAATTTAAATTTCCTTCATAATAATGGTGAACACGAATGTTAGGGCAGCTCAAAACCTACCTCATAATAAAAATAAAACATCATGTTGCAATGTAAAATTATTAATTTTGGCAATAGACGGAAAAAAATCATACAATTCGAGTTGGACCCACACGCTTGGTGAACTGCGGTTTTGAATGAATTCTAAGCAGATATTTCATGCATGTGATGATTCAGTTCATTGAAATTGATTTTTTTTTGTTATATAGCATACAGCACTGGTTAATGGTTGTGATACGCCAAATTTTGAAATATTTATAAGCTAAGTATTACTGAAGCTAAAATAATCAAAATAATACTTTCTAAATCAGCTATTCAAAACTCAACAAACATGTCGAGCAAACGGAAGAACTGTTTGTCCCTTAGCCTAATACGAGATATTTAAATCTATGGCTGTTCAACAATTAAGCTCAGTCGAGGTTCCTATACTGATGTAATTTTTGCCCTCTGAAGTTTATTATAGTTCTAAAATTCAAACAGATATTTTCTCATGAAGAGCGAAGTCTGCTTTTTTTCTAGCAGTTCGCAGTTAAAGCCGGCCTTAATTTACGTTCGCGTTCAAACTATCCAAGCAGAGTAATCTTTGAGTAAAACGACATCGCTTTAAGCGTGTGTATCTCAACTTATTCGAACCCAAACTAATTCAAGCTATTTTCAGTTGTTTGTTAAAAAACTCAAACATCGATCAGTTGAATAAGGAGGAGTACTCTTTATAGATAAAATTTGTAGTTCGCGGAAGACGATGCAAAACTCGAAGATCGACAGTAATCTAACATGTCCTGCAGCATTTTATACGCTATTAGGGGTAGTTTCATTAACTTTACTCGTTTATATGAAATGATGCTTTCGATTCATTTCGAAAGCTGTTACTTAAACTGGGACTCTTGCGTTGCAACTACACTTTTTTCGCATCAGCAATAATTTTTTAAATACCCTAGCTTAGTTGCCTTTCGGTACCCGTGGTATATTCACCGAAACGCAGATCTTTGTTGATAATAGTAAACTGAAAAGACGAGGAGAACAGAATAGAGGAAGAACTATGTTCAACTGAGCAATGATCTTGCTCACTACCCTGTCACGCGCTTTATCCCCTCAGGTTAGGAAATTGCAAAAAATATTTCTGCAATTTGATTATAACAGAGCGATAGAAAACGATGTGCCCCATGTATGTTTCTCACTCCTTATTAATAGATGACAGTTTCAGTAAAAATCTAGAGCAATAGCTTCGCTTGTTATCTCATTTCTGTTTTATAATACCTATTAATTTCAATATCCAAGGTACAGGAAGACTAAATTAAATATCCAACTATTTTTATTTTTATTTGAACTTACAACTGAAAGATTGTATAAAGTGAGCAAGCACCAGTATGGAAAAGTGTTTCATTGATCCGTTTTAATTTGTGCTCATTTCTGATCACGCTGTCTCTCAGTCAAGTAAATCTTGAATTAATTGATGATAGTTAGCTAGCTACGTTTTATGAACAATAAAAATATTAGCTATGCCGTCTTCATTGACTTTAACGAAATATTAATGCTTCCAAGACCAATATTACTGACACTGTAATAAGGTAAATGCTAAATTTTAAACTTGTACGACCATTAACGAATCAGCATCACATGTAATTTTAATAATCTTTTTCATGATAAAAAAAAAGGATCGTGCGCATTTAAAATTGACTACAAAATCAACCAACCGTAAATTTCGAAAATATGTACAGGAAAAAGATTGCAATTCTTCAATCAAACCCAAAAAATGAGACAAGGTTAGCATTCTTACCAAAGATTTCATTGTGAAGAGATTGAGCGTTGGAAGAGCAGGAGATGACGAAGTGGCTGTTGCTGCCTATGAACTGAAGATGATCCGGATTTTGAGCTCTTATATACCCCAGGGCCCGGTTGCCTGCTACAAGGTCAACCTTGTCCTTGCAACCCTCGCCCCCTAGGCGCGCCCTGTCCTGTGCTTACCTGTACTCTACTCGTCCTTTTTTGGTACCTCATACCATTGTATGCGGCAAATGAAATATTCAAATTGCAGCGAATAGTGAACAAACAAAGCACATTACACGAAGGAAAGTTAAGGAACTCGGTAGAAGGTGATGGGTGGCGTTTTCAAAAGAGGCCCAACAACGCCGACCAGCCGAGAGAGGATGCATCACAGAACCGGTTTCGATTCACCTGAACGAGATCGTACAATTTCACCACACCTCAACCTGGAATGTCATGAAGGTATAATACGCTTATTATTACTATGAGTATGGTATGTATTCAGCAGACGTACTTAGTCATGCGCATTAAGATCTAATTAACAGGAGGGATAAGATTTATATGCCACTCACAAGTTCATGGTCGCGCGACGTCGAAATCTGTTAAAAACTAGGTCCTACAAATATTATTTGGAAGCAATATCATTTATTTTCGGTGGAAAACTTCTTTTGTTCAATTTATTCCAAGAAAAAACTTTACTCAATACTTTTCAAATAGAAACGAACGTATATACAGATGTCTCGGGAGCAAAATTAATGTTCATTCCGTCGGGTGAAACTTAAAATTTGCTTGATGTTGAAAACTTAAAACTAATCAATGCGTTATGTTCTGATGCGCATCAGCTCAGTACTTTTATTCTGGTACAAACTTTATTAAGAACACACAGTGTTTCAAATGAGGTGCAAATAGTTTCCATTAATCAAACTGCAGAGTGTGAATGTATAGTGTGTGTGCGAGCAGTTCATTGACATGTGACCTTTGCATCTGCATTTTAGAAAGACAGGTTGCAGCATCGCTCGCAGCGTTCTGGGGCCGGATTTTAGAACATTTTACACTGCCGTAGTAGTACAACTGGTGGCATCAGTTCTTTTAAGTGGTCGTGACCACTGCATGCTGTAGCAGCGTAGCCAAGTTAACTCAAACAAATTGACACTGCAAGAACCTGCCACAACGACGTATGAATTTTTTTTTTTTTTGTGGATGCAGCTTATTTAATGGGTCCTGGAACCGTGCTATGGAAACATGTAGGACGAAGAGAGTTCAAAAATCTAGAAGGCTCCGGAACTATTCACTGATAGTACCAAGAACGTGAAGTTTGTTTTTCTCATGTTCATTTTACATTTTCTGCCGTCGACTTGGTTGTGAGGTAATCATGCTGTAATACACAAGTTGGGTAAAATGTGGCTAAAAACCAAATTATTAAGCACAACTCTAAAAAATGAAAAGGTTAAGTTTACTTTATTGGATGCACTGAAAAATTAACTACAATGCTAGCATTATTCTCATGTTACACGGAAATAACTACTACGAACTCCTTGAAGAAATGAAATAGAAGAATTGCGAAGAAACTATGAAGCAGGAAAGCTCGCATGCGACCGATGCAAGACACGGTCGAGAAACTCAAGGACAAGGACAAGCTTGGGCTTTTTTACGCCCCCTGCCCTGCACCGGAGCTTGAATGTTAAAACTGGGTTTTTGTGGCAGGAGTTGGAGTGGTGGAATGGTGCTAGGGACCAACGGGCGGTGGCAATCAGGGCGGTGGCAGTCAGGGCGGTGGCAGTCAGGGCGGTGACAATCAGGGCGGTGGCAGTCAGGACGGTGGCAGTCAGGGCTGTGGCAGTCAGGGTGGTGGCAGTCAG
>JACJUY010001163.1:56736-80621 GCA_014220935.1 Platorchestia sp. MABIK
GTGGCAGTCAGGGTGGTGGCAATCAGGACGGTGGCAGTTAGGGCAGTGACAGTCAGGGCGGTGGCAGTCAGGGCGGTGGCAGTCGGGGCGGTGGCAGTCAGGGCGATGGCAGTCAGGGCGATGGCAGCTTGCAGGCGCTCAGTGAACGCTGCGCAGAGTCCGGCGCTGCATGGCTGCTGCAGGTGCAGGCGGCGGCGGCAAATTGCAACAGCGCCATTCAAACTCCGATGCAATGACCTCCTGCAGCTCTCGCTTCTACGTAACTGGCGAGTACAAACGAGCGTATCGATAGTGTGGTTGATGTTCAAGTGAATTAAACTTTTCTGATGTGAGTTTTGTGAGGACGTTTGTTGTTAATATTCGTGATTGTTCATGACTGATGAAGATAGAATAAAAAATGAATTTATATTTTTAATCCTTGGCAAGCTTTCCAAATACCGAATAGTTATTAATTTGAAATATTTTACGCCCGCCAACGCTAAAGCAAAAGGGTTGCAAACTAAATATGCAATTCAGGTAATGAGGAATACAAGCTCACAACTCAATGCTAACTACTACTGCAAAACACGAGCAAAACATAATTATTTATTCGCTCACACGTAATAGAAATCCACAATTTTTTCATGTCACTATATTAATTCGTTCAAATATGTTGATATCATTGAGACAGTTTTGTGGTTTCAAGTTCCCACAAGATGCCGTGACGGAGAGCTACAAAAACTGAACTTCTTGAGAGAAGTAAAAATAAAAGCCATGAGCCTCGGCTGACTAGATGTTCATGAGATCAGCAAGAGGATATGTCTGTAAATAAAAGAATAAATAGTAATAAAATGAACGGTCAATTGTGTACCTGAGTGTTCGAAAATAACGGAGTCGTTTTGTTGTTTTACCAAGACGTATAAAAAGAAAGACGGAAAAATTTCAAAATAAAAAACATTTTTATGACACAAAAATATTGGTTTTTAAATATGTCAACCTAGAGATCCTTAATTGATTTACATACATGGGTATCATAATACCCGTGCCAGTTGTCGGTAAAATGATTGTGAGAAAAATATGAAATGAAAAGGCATTTCCTTTTTTAAGGTATTCTAAGTTTGGCTTTGAATGTTAATACAAATAATAAAAACAAATGAGAAGATAATATTTGAGACGTATTGATGGAGAACGCTTTTGTTAGCGTTGGATTCCATCATAAAAACTGATCGTAAATGAAAAGTTGAAGTTGAAGAGTTCTTTCGATTCCTCTGTATTTCAGTTAAAATATCATCGAAGGTTATTTATCGGAATACCCTTTGATGATATTTTTACACAATAAATACTAATAAATTACAACCAAGAAAGATGTAAATTTGCAGTCTATAGTTTAGGTGTCCAGCTTACTGGTTAGGAGTAGCAACGGAAATGACAACCAAGCAAGAACACAAGCAACGAACAAGCAACTATGATTAAGCAGGGAATTATATTTTCGCATTCAAAACTCTTTCAAGATTTTTTCGTAGGGAAAAAACTTAGTCAACTTGGAATGGGAGCACTTTAAAGTGACGTCTTGGTCTTGGTTGTGACGTCCAGTTATTACGTATGAGGATACGCTCCATGGCCCGGACCCCTCAGGGGGATACAACTGTTGTATCTATGGGAATTAGCGCTCCCAGGGGGACTATGTGAGGGCCCGAGCTAAGGGTTAGTAAGGCTTCCTTTTTGTTGAACTAAAATAGGTTTTTGTTCTGTTAAGGACCATCTTTTTTCGGTTCACTGCTGTCCTGTTTTTTCAACACCTACTACTTTTTTCTTCAACTTTGATCTTGTTTCATAAACTTCTTTCTCATCTTACTGTTTCTATGCCCTTTCTGCGTAGATTCCACGTTCCCTAAACTCCATACTAAATGGTGCCTTCCTCCTTCCTCTCTTTGGATCGCCTTTGTAGCGGATAGGGAGGCTTAAACTAACTAATAATCTAATCTAATCCATGGCCCGGATTGATTTGACTGTTTGCTTGCTTCATGCGTCGGTTATTGTATGAAAATTGTCATCAGAGTTGAAAAGTTTCTATAATTCCTCGATTGTTTTTTATGTGTCTGTAGCAGTCAACAGTAATCACTTTCGGAATAACTTCGCCGTTTTAGGAGTAGAATTTTCCTCCTTTCACGATGATAAACTTGTCTGAATCTTGTGTAATTTTTTGTTCGCTGCTTAATTTTTCGGTTTCTAATTTGTAATGACTTTGATTAAGTTTCACGTTGTGAAGAAAAAAAATTCTCTACATTTTATATCAACGTTTTCCAACAATCATTACAATGCTTCAGAGAATATTTTTCTGATTATTGAAAGCCACTGTAATGTTACTTTATCTCCATTTTAGTAATGCTTTTGCATTGAAGCCTTTGCCAATGCACTCATTTTTAGAATGTATACTGAAGATGTTGAGGAATATGTCATCATTTATGTCCATTTCAACCGAAGCGATCGAAAAAAACGTTTCTAGGAGAGTAAATTAATACTTGAAAACGTTGTATTGAGCAAAATAAAATTAAAAATAATAAAGAACTTCATTCATAAACTGCTAGCAGCCAGTCGCACTCGTAGGACTTTTAGGAAGGCTACTTTTCCGACATCCTGGATAATTGCAAACATTACGCACAACAGCGCAGCACACTTCGGGAACTGCGACCGTTTTATTGCACTGTTCATCAGGGTAAGAAAATAGATCAAAAACAGCGAGGGTACGACGGAACTGAAATAAAATCTGCAAACATGTGGAATGAAGTACTTTTGCTTTCATTGAATAACTTACAATAGAGTGAGAGTAACTTTATGTTTCATAGATGGAGAATCGGTCGCAGGAGACATCGCCAATTGAATAAAATATTTGTAGAAGTACATCCTCGTGCTGTTGACTGCATTAGGAAAACAATTCTTTGTTGTGCCTGGGTTAGGTTAGCCATGCTTTTGTGATACCTACATTTCTGGGCCCAATATTTTAACATTAAATTCCGCATGAGCTGCCCTAACGAAGCTCATCGCTGCTGTATGTGTGATACGGGCGAAGGGAATTAAGGCGAGAAAACTACATTAACCTAATTTCTGTCGGTGAAGTCTTGTGGATTAAGGGCTTTGGGTAGGACCTTCTGCAGTGCAGTAGACATAACACTTCACAAAAAATCTCTTAAATGATTCACCTGGTATTATAATGTGAAGTGAGTTAATTTGTCGCTATATTTTTTCCTTGATATTTACTGGTACTTTTAAATCCTTATAATTCATATATTGACCGTAGGATCTCCTAACCGAATTCTATCATCAGCCTTTGGGTGACACGATGGTGATGATGCTTGCTTCAGTGACACGATGATGATGAAAATGACTTCATGAATCGCACGATGATGATACCTCCATCAACGGCACGATGATGATGCCATCATGAACCGCACGATGATGTTGCGTCCATCAATGGCACGAGGATGATGCGTTCATGAACCGCACAACAGTGATGTCTCCACGAGCATCAACGATGTGCAGCAGACCACACCTCCCTCAGGTTTGTCCAGGAGGCTCGTCTTCCCTTCGTAATTAGGGCACAAAAAACAATACACAAGGCCAACACTGGGGGCATTTCACGCGTGCTGGAGGACAGGACTGATGCCGCACCCTAGCTGGCCGCACCGTGCGCCTACCCAGCCAAGGATATGCCTCATCTTACGTACAGCGCTCGCAAGCCTACAGATCGATGTCCATTCTTCGTCGGACGCCTCATTTTCCCTCACACGCCAGGTTCTTGTCTGATTATACATAATTATTTGTGCAAAATGAAATAATTTTCTGTATTGCTTTTATCATTGTGGCGTGTTTCACTCGGAGATTTGGAGGACTTGTTTTGAACGCCAGGAAATTTGATTTTTTGCTCATAAATAATTTTTTTTATACTGAGCTCTGTTTCTCTTTAAGTTTGTTTGTATGATTAGTTAGGATCGCCTTCGAATTTATCTGATTACTTAAGCAAAATGAAAAATTATTCGATATGGTGTCACGTTTCACTTTAGGTTTTGGGCGCCAATTTTTGAATTGTATTAATATAATTCTCGTCGGGGCAACTTGGTTCAATAAGTGTTTAAGATGTGTCTGAGCTTCTGCTCTGCAGTTGACAGGATACTTCATAAAACTTTGTAAGTAATCTGCCAATTTTTTATATGGTGAAAGTTACTTTGTCGATGCATTTTTCTTTGAGATTAAACATTATTTTAACATAATTAAAGTTGAGAGGCTAACAGTAAGTCCATAAACGTGTTTATCTACGAGTATATAGCCTGCTAAATTTGGTTAACTAGGGAATCTTAGCTAACTAATTAGTTTGCTAAGATTCTCTAAGGATCGACCCATTGGAAATATACAGTATCTAAATATCTGCACAACCTTCCTTAAAAGCCTCCCTTCAGATGAGTGTCAGTCAGTGCGTCCAGTAAAGATCAACTTACTTCCATGTTTATGAAGGTAACATTCACTACGTAGGGAACTTACATTTTTATTATAGATTAGAATTAATTGGACTGAATGAAAATACACTGCTTTCAGAAAAGTTTCATAGATGTGGCGGGAGATAAATGGCTGCCAAAACAAATGGCAGAAGAATTACGACAAACGATAAATAATAATAACAAATTCAGTTAACGATAACTTAGGTTAAATCTTATTTAGTTGTCGCACCAGACTATGAAAGAACAGGCGAACAAGGAAGCATCAACACATGGATACAGTTCTTGAACGTTAAGTTCTGAAGCAAAGCCGATCTCATTTCTTCGAACGGCCAGTAAATTCACGCAAAAAATCTCCCGCATTAGCTCGGGATGCCACTTCGTGATGACCAAGCATCACAACGTGGGTCAGATCATCACAAAGAAAAGGTAATAAATAATCATTACTAGGAGTGGCAGATCATGACAAAGAGGAGGTAATAAAGGATCATCACCTCATGTGTCAGCTCATCACAATCACAAGAGGAAGGTGAAGCGCTACCTGCGCGCCAAAATTTAAGTCGTTAACATCAAAGTTAACACCAAAGAAACTATGCAAATTATATTCCGTGA
Organism: Platorchestia sp. MABIK; assembly: GCA_014220935.1. Lineage (NCBI taxonomy): Eukaryota > Metazoa > Arthropoda > Malacostraca > Amphipoda > Talitridae > Platorchestia > Platorchestia sp. MABIK. The sequence continues at coordinate 61,818 of JACJUY010001163.1, forward strand.
AGTTCTTTTTGCGAAATTTAATATGGAAATAACAGCTGTGTGATTAGAAGTTTCGTCTCAGCTTTATTAAATTAATGTGGAAAAATCGGACAAAAATCCTTTTTATACTCATCAGTTCGCCGTAGAATAACAGAATGTAATTTGTATGCAAAAAACATGTAGTGTGCGATCCGATCTCACAAACGCACACAACAGACACATGCAAACAAAAACTCAAGCGAACACATACTTTATGAGAGCGAGCTCGTGAATATTTCACGAGTCAATGTTGGATGTTGACGTACCTTAATTTGAATACTTACCATTGCACTGATTTTTTCAATGTACGACGAGATCTTTAAATTTGAATTTTTAAATAACAATTTTGAGAAATGACATGTTTCCATTATAATATCACACATCATACGTTAGCCTTCGTTATTGACGTGAACATGTGCTCACTGTAGATATCAGATGTAGGATAAGTTATCGTTCAATCTGGCTGGCACGATGTGAAGTTACTGCATGTTTTGGTGAAGTACAGAAGCAATTTATTTTTATGAATTGATGTGTTAGAAAAATTTGAGCATTGGTGAGCCTAGACATATATGCAAACAAATTCTACGCACACATTATTGTTATAAAAATAATCATTGAAAAAGAGGTGCTTTGTAGCAAATTGTAAAGCCTCAGTCGTAAAAGAAATTTGTTTCAGGAAGTGAACCTATTTCATGTTCTTCATTCACATTTACGTACTGAACTCTTCAAAAGCATGAAAAGTTACAAATGATTTTCTTTTAATGAGAAGCAGCTCAGTATGATCTAACCCCACGAAGGTAGTTGGACATTGCTGAACCATGTCGCCCTAGTATCATGTAACGCACTGGTGGATGTACTAATCCGTGTCATTGCTAAGAGCTCTCCTTGAACAATGAATGCAAGCAGAATTACAATAAAGATACTTCATCGCCGCATCCACTCCAATTCGGGAATCCTAAGCAAGGGATAAAACACTTGATTCTACCACGTGTTCTTGCTGCGTATCGTAGCATTCTCAGAGGAGCACATCTCACTCTCTAGTCCCTAGTGTACACGACCCGTGAATAATGACAGTATTTTCTTTCAGGATTTGGATGAGAAACAAATATATCCATCCTAATAGTACCCACGATTAAAACATTTTTGTACTTGTGCACTAGTGATATTCGTATCAAGATACGGTCATTTAGCATCTTAAGAGCGTGACAGAGAGACGGACCAACCAAACAAGCAGTAACTGTGCATCATTATTTAATGAATAAGTGCAAAAAAATTTCCACTAATTTGATGTTAAATGAGATTCCCATTGAAATAACATAGGAGAGATTAAGATTACAGCTAAAAAGGGATAAATTTATTTATTGACATGATTATCGAGACACCTGGCGTTTTATCATATAAGGATGGATCATGTGAATACTATTGGACCTTGTAAGATTCTTTCTTTGAAGATACACTCAGCGACTACTAATGCATTTAAACGTCAACATCAGTACCATACAGTTAAAATTGTGTAGAGCAAGTAAAAATAATACAAACCAGTTATTCACTGTAGTATCTGAAATTTGAACCGAAAAAAGCGAGAAACACAATTAGTGTTGAACTTCACGTATATTATTGATATTACTTCAGCACCCACTTAAAACGCCGGTCCTGCATCCAAGTATTGGTCAGGCAACTTTGTGTCGACACCTGAAAAATAAACTGAATCGTCGTCCAGCATTGGTTCTTCGGAAGTGAGTGATAAAGTAATCGGACGTGTTGGTTTACGTTGGATTGCTATCGCAAAAATAGTGTTCAAGTGTTGTTTCAACGCTCACTGATAATCATTCGGTGCACTCATTGAACAGTAGAATGGAGATGTGAGCACTCGTCCAGCGTTAGTTCTGAACTTTTGAGCGTTTGCTCGGCATTTGTCCAGCGTTAGTCCAGTATCAGCTTAAAAAATTGCCAATAAATTTGTCCACAATATTTCAATTGTACTTGCCGTTGTTCTGCGATCCAATATTTTCTTCGCTTTAAAAACCGTATATTTTAAACTCAGATCATTCTGGTTTCGTAACAGCATTATCAAATATCATTCGTAAGCACACGAAAAAACACGCATTGTAAAGTGCTGGACTATCATTAATGGGAAAATAAACATTTCTGAAATAAGAAAACCAAGACTAAGAGAAAACTAACGAAAAAAACGGTTCACTTAAAATTTACCAACAGTATTTGTATCATTGGCATTCGACTTTGTTTCTAAGGATTTGAGCGAGAAAATTTTTATACTGATCTGTGAATAAAGTGTTCTCATTCTACTGTATTCGTTTAAATCACTGCGAAAATTTGATGCATCCTCTACGACTGTGTAAATTTTCAATCATAGACTCGGTTAATGACGAAAAAGATTTACATTGTAAGAATCCTGAAATCCCAGTAAACATAAAAAGCAAGGCGAAAATCGTTACACGTATAGTCATTTTTATCAAAAATGATCAAATAAAACTGAACGTTTCTGAACGTAGAACCAACGTACCGAACGTTTCTGAACTGAATCGCGGTACGTTGGTTCTACCTGCCGTACCCTGATGACCAGAGTTTCCGAGCATGCTGGGCGTAGTTGCAGAACTGGTCTTCCTCTTGGGTCCCCCCCACTGTCCTCTGTTAGATCTCATGCAGAAGAGTGCAATGTTCCGGTCTCCCTAAATTATTTTAAAATCTTGGCTGGTACCTCTTACAGGACAGATCTGCGCCTTCTCGAATCTCTGCATATTTACAAAAATAAACCTATACTGACTGACACCCAAAGTACTTTCCCGTTTCATGTTGCCAACACCTAATTCAGTTACTCAGTTTTTCCTCTTATAATATTTTACCTTTGTTAGTGTTTTTCAAAGTTTAGTTTTTATAGAAACTTCTTTAGTGTATTAATTTTTTCCTCTTTGGTTTCGTTTTGCAGAGATTTTTTACTGAAGATGGACAGTTAGTCCGAAACGTTCAGTTTTATTTTATCATTTTTAATAAAAATGACTATACGTGTAGCGATTTTCGCCTTGCTTTTTATTCTCAAGCTTAGAAGCATCAATGCAAGAATTATTTTAGATCACAGTATATATAGCTGGTAACTTAGTTATTGTTAATTATTGCTGTAAATTTGAGCATCGAATCACGAGCGAACCCATACATTGATCAGTCTAGTGTGCGACAAAGTTAAGTGTACTAGGTTAAATATAATTGTACACCTTATAGTAGCGGTGATGATGGGGTGCACTAGAAGACGCTGAACTAATGCGGGCCCACAAGGAGCTGCACTCAAATGTGTCCATTGTAATAACTTTAAGAAACAATCTAGTTGATGTATCACTTGTGGGTAAATAAATAGTTTAAATGTATTAAATTGTTTAAACTATTCCCAAAAAGACCGGTGTTGAAAACAATTCTCACCTCAATACCGTTGCAGCTGACTAGAGTTTGCAAACTAAATCGATATAAATTCTGTTTCAGACTCTCTTGTAACCTCCTTTTTACGTTCTTTTTTAATAATATTCAGTTTTATAGCAGCGAGGTGTATTTTACCAATATCAATTGTTATAAACACAATACATTTCTTCTTTCGTGCTCATTTTCAGATGACACTCACTGACGATGTTGTTTTCAGGAACCAGACCTGGTCTTAGTAAAAAATTAATCCAATTTATTGTAATGATTGTACTTCTTATCATACGTAAGATTAGGTTCCCTACCTATGAGCCAACCTCGAAAAACATTTTTCGTTTCATTGTTATCGGTCGCAATGGTGTTCAACCACAGTATATGATGACTGTGTTTAGTTACTGTGATAACTGTGTTCTATTACAGTAGTAGCTCTGCTCTATTACAGTGGTAACTCTGTTTTAATACAGTGGTAACTCTGTTCTATTACAGTGTTGACTGTGTTTAGTTACAGCGATAACTTTATTTAATTGCACCGGTTGCTGTGTTTAATTACAGTAGTTACTGTCTTTAAATGGAGTGGTGACTGTGCTTAATTACAATGCTTCTGTTTAGAGCTACATTGCTGAGTCATTGTTGTAATCTATAATTTTGCCTCTTCATTTGGCACAAGCCCCTAACATTATGTAGTTGATTTCTTTTATTTGAGCAGTTTTACCTCAACACAGATTTTACAGCTATCCTTGAGTTTTAAAATTAGGCTCGTTTGGCCAAGGTGTGCGGGATGATAATGTTCTTCCACCTCCTGCATCACGGCAACAACCCACATCAAGATCTGGACCCAAACAAGCGAAAAGAAGCTGCAAAAAATAAGGCAAGTCATTTTTGTCAACGTTCGCCTCGCATTTCTACAAGGCTGGAATGAATCAGCTGGCAATGATTAGAGGTTTCAAAAAGGGCTGCATTCGCTGTACGTTCTTGAGAGGTTAAGAAAAATGAGAAGATCTGTACTCAGGCTCTTGTTTTTGTACTAAAATGTAGCTTAAGCATCTCCTGTTGAACAGCTAAACAGCTGGACGATCGCTTTAGTGTCAACTGGGTTACAAGGACCAATTGAAATGGGATCGAAAAACAGCATGTTCAATAAAATACTCCAAATTATTGTGGAAATTCCGGAACAAACTGTCAACTAAAAACATGAACTGGATTTTGAAATTTCTTACATTTGGAATGCCAATACCCAAGTTACGGTGTTATTTTTAAAGTGGAGCTAAATTGTATTCGTGAAATTTATTCCATTTGCACTGCTCAAACGTGTGTCTTTTCCCTAACGATTTATTCACTTTATCAGTGAACTTGCAAAATAATTTCAATTAATTCAAGTAAATCAAAAGTAAAAATCAGAGAATGGTAGTCATTTGGAGCTTTGCTTGCATATCGGATTTAAAGAGTACAATGTTAATAAGACAATGTAAGGAATGCTATTAATAATAATAATGATATTAAGACAAAATCATTAGAAAGTGTGATACGCTAATAAGACATTCAAGGTCCTCTTCATGGTGTGTAAATAAATGTTGATTGATTCAACTTGGCGACTTCCACTTAAGGTTTTGTAATTCTGGTTCGGAAGCCGCGAGGCGACCCAACCAACCAACTGCGTATAATTTCATTAGGGAGTATTTTTTTCATCCAACATGGGTGTGATTCAGTTGTTAAATGTGTATAAACAAGACCTGGGCTGTTGCGTATCATTTTACCTCTCTGTGTAGAAATATATGACAAGAGTCGCGTACTTCGGTGTACTCACTTCGTGTGAGCCTCACGCACAACTGCTAGCCTTGTTTCGTTGTCTGTCGCGTGCACATACTGTACGTTTAGACTTGTTAATACGTTCCCTGCGATGGGTTAAACTGAAGTTGAATTTTCAGTTTAAATTTTAAGTCAATAGTAGAGAGCAATTTTTTAAAGAGCATATATTTACTGGATCGTGTCTTCATTTAGCGTTCATTAAGTACTTATAAAATATGAGTTTGTGACTGCAGGTCGGTCAGCAGCATTATGAAAATCCCCTCAACGACCACCGATGGGTCCCTTAACTGGAAACGTGTCAATATATCACTTTGCTATTAATGAATGAGTCTAATCTTAAATTTTTAAAGAGTCTCGCTCATGGAACCCTTCCTGTTTCACAACAAAATTTTAACCATCAATCAAATCCAGCCAAAAACGATTGATTACCTTCAAATCGTTTTGATTTCCTTCATGCACTACTGGTTACTCAATTCAAACACAGAACTTTTAACTTCTTTGTAACTTTCTGAAAATTTATGCACGCTTTTATTCAAAGATATATACAAATTTTATGTGATTCTGACGTTAGATTCAGAATTATTCCACTGGGAAAATTCCACGTTGGAGTACAGCAGCAGCTCAGAACGTAAATCAATACCATAGAAATGGAGACTCGACTGATAATAACCATCGGTAAGCCAAATTTAATAATAAATTTGGAGACACCTAGTCGTGCCAAAAATATAAATGATTTATTTAAAATTTTCAAAAAGTGTAGAACAATAGTGTTAAAGTAATGTAATTAAAACATGTGACCTTTACGTTGGCTTCAATTTTTAATACACAACTCACTTAAAATTTATCGGTATATTTCAATCAGTTATAAAGGTTGTTGAGGATGGTTCCACAACTTGTGTTACACCGGTCCACGCAGCGCTTTGACTCTGGACGTTGGTATTTTTTGCATTTAGCAGAACTGGTCTACCTCTTTAGTGAGAATATGAACGTCAACCGAGTTTGTAGCAGCAAAGAAGTGAACAAATTTTTCAAGAAAAAATTTGACATCACCTCTAACTTTGTCACTCGATCACTACAAGATCAACATCATTTTTCAATTAATTTCTTGCCTAAAATTAGCATAATTTACAGCGGTTAACTGTGCTCTTCTTGAGACTGGTCGTGGAGCTTGTGTTGAACAAAATTGAAATTTACACAAATTTTGAATTTAATGGAACGTTACGTTCCATAAATTCTTTCATAAGAATTCAATTAGACTTAATTTTGAGGTGCTGGGGCACACAACACGACACCAAACCTGCGGCTATGAACCGGTTTACACAGCGAGGCTTGGGCCGGATCTTCAACCTACAACCTCGTGGCGATAAGAAAAAAGTTAAATATAAATACTGTTTATTTCCAATAGAGTTGAAACGTGACATGTTTAACATTGGTTTTTACATTATCTTAACATTAAGATCCTTAGTTGATACTTACACATCGGTATCGTAATACCCATGTAAAATGTCGAAACAAAAAATGATTGACTGTCGAAACAGACGGCAGCGTTAAGTTTTTTGTTCTCAGTCAACTTGACTACGCCATGAGACACAACACTTAGCTTGGCTAACTCCATTACAGAAGAAATTAATTGTGCCAGCTGTGCTGCATGACGACACGAATTTTTGAAAATCCCTCCTCTGCTGGTGCTGAATGGCTTTCTTTGATGACCACTAAGGGCCATGACAGACGAGCGGGTTGGCCGCCGCTGGTGCAAAGCGGGTCAGCCGCTGCGGAACCAATTTTGAAAAAATTTATATTGATTTATAAGTAAAACGCTGGCTTTTACATATAAATCAGCGTTTTACATGTAAATCAATATAAACTCTTTCAAAATCGGTTCCGCAGCGGCTGACCCGCTTTGCACCCGCGGCGGCCAACCCGCTCGTCTGTGAGGGCCCTAAAACAGTTATCTTGTGAGCACAAATTTACTTGCCTTCTCTCTTCTATGGAATGGTATGTTTAATTTGATATTTTGTGTCATTTCTTTTACATGGTTAGGTCTGAGTGCATGTTTTTTCACGTAAGAATTTATTAATAAGCTAAGCAGACAGACATTTGAACAAATTCTGAAAGAAATATCTTGAAGTAACCGGAAAACATTTATTTTGAAATCTTCAGGCATTTTCTCCCTTAAAACATATATGAAAAAATCCTAGAGGAGTCAGATTTGGAAAATACATTTGTTTCAATATAAGAGTCGAAAGACTCTGAACACCAGCTAGTCAGTATTTTCATTATTTACACATCCGCAGATAATTAAGTTTAGGGTTCATTTCAGGTGAACAGGTATTGGTAAGCGTGAAACCTAAGCTATTGTATGATCCTGGCGTTCCATTATCCAATCGAGGTGACTAAACCTTACCTTATTTTATTATAAATAATAAATTTTTAATAAAACTTTTGAGAAGATAGTCTATTAAGTAATATAAATGATGAATTTCTTGGGCGAATGCGATGAGTAAAATGTTTTAAATTATTTTTAAGAAATTTTTTTGCTCTTTGTTCCAATGTTTTTTAATTTCTGGGATCATCGGTGAATTTAAGATCCTAATGATGTAATAAACAATGATTAAATTTGCTGAACCGAATGAAAAGACAAAGAAAAATCGTGTATTTTCAATAAGTTAACACAAAGTCAACATGTCAGCTTGTAGAATACCTCAGTTTGAAGGTCCTTAAATGTATTCGGTGTAAATACCATTATAGGTATTCTAATTTGAATGATGGGCTTCAATCAAATGAATTTTGTTAATTACGAGCATTCATAAATGAAACCTGTAATTAACATCAAACACCTACGAGTACATAAGTAAAAAAGCTTCAACGGTGCTTTATAACATTTTTATACCATCTTAACGTGCAGTTCATTTACATAAGAACTTCAAGCGTTAGGAAAAAAGTGGTCTTAAAATATTCACCGTTTTATGCGATCACTTGAGAAAATCTTCCGTGAGCGGCACTTCAGTCCAGAGCTAAAAAAATAATCTAAGAAGGAGAAATTAAATCTAATTCAGAATTCATTCCTGATATGTATCAAGGCTGAAGTTGGTTCCGGGTTTGATACTTATCAAAAACGATCTTCTGAATTTATTTGTGAATTCACGGATTCAATAAAAATTCAACCATGAGCCATTAAAGCTAATCATCCTAAGGTTTATCTGAGACACCGATTACGTTGCTGTATACTTAGTGAGTTCATTTACTGGCAAAAGAGATTGCAAAAATTAAAAGTTTGATGAAGCAAAAGTGAAGTACAGGGATTTTTCTCACATTCGATACTGGGAGAGAATTTAAAATTTCTCTTAGGAAATATGCTAAATTTGCTTCTAGGATTTCAAAGTTGCGTGGGAATACGTTCTAGCAACAGCAGCGCTTCTCATGAAACTGCGTCCAGTTTTTAAACATCATTTGAAATTGACAACGAAGATTTCTTTTAACTGTGATTTCCACGTGCTGTATTTAAACATTTGTCGGATCATCTATTCTAACAAAATTTGTTGGTGGAACGTTCACTGAGACAAAACATGGTATGAATCTTCATGGAATGTAATGTCATATTGCATGGCCTTAGTGAAAGTACATAATTATGTATAAAATAAGGTTAAACTTAACTAATCAAACTTATAACCATTTAAATTGAATTAATGAAATTATGATTAATGTTCTTTTTTTATCTCATTTCTTACATAACTTAAGTTTTTGTTTGAGTGGAGTATTCCTACTTTTAATGTATTTATCTACGTTGTTACCGTTTAAATTTAAATTTTATTCCATCTATGTATGTGATATTCATATTTTAATTCAATTCCGTCAATACATGTCATATTTCTATTTTAAGTTAATTGCATCAAATATCCATGTCTTGTTTTTATTTTAATTTAATCCATCTATGAGTTTCATATTCTATTTTAATTAAATTCCTTTCATCTTTGTCTACTTCTCTTTTAATGTAACTTCTCTGAATTTTTATTATTCCCTCAGGTTAGTTTAAATCATTTATTTGATGATCAACTTTGTCACCATAGTGCTGCACGTCGCCCCACTCGGCACCGCATGCATCCACCATTCTCGCCTCCCTCCCGCGGTGTCCCTGTAGATACGGGAACTCGTTCGCCTCTGCTGTACCCGCAATCAACGTCTAATCAAGTTCAAAAGAGGAAAAAATCTTGGCAATCTAACGCCAGCGCAGTTGCTTTGTTGTGTGCTAATGAATTCGGGAAGAAATCTCGGGCACAACCTGAAGAGAAGATGGAAGATAGATTTGGGTGTGTTCTCCGCTGAGAACTCGAGTGGGCGCAGATCATCACCTGATTTTTTTGCTCTCAACAAACGTATTTGAATACTGTCGCACGAAATATTTCCTATCGCCAAATCAATAAATTGAATCAACCAAAAGGAGAGCGTGTCTACAAAAAAAAAAACTAGAAAATCTCCTGTGCTGATTCCTGCAAAACTTTTTGGGTTGTTTTGTCAATTTCAAGAAAATCTTAAAGCGTTTGGTAGATGAAACGAAGAACGAGTGTAAAGGAGAGCATGTTCAATAGGCCATGCTTCGGAATATGAAAGATTTAATCCCCGTACTGAAATAAGAAAAAATTTAAACTCAACCACCGTGTTTTAAATGTAACATTGCTTTAGCCCTGATGATGAAATCTTTGAGATGTAATAAGATAATTTCAAATGTTTTTCCTCTTGTGTCTTTTTTAACTTTGTCCCACCTATACATCGTCCTAAGACGTTTTAAAGCCTAAGTTTCTCGTATCTCGATTCATCCTACGATCATATATGGGCTTCGACTGTCGATGAAAATTGTTTTCGTAACTCATCTTTAATAGCGTTGTTATCTTTTGCCATGGAATCACTTCACAGTAACCAATATGCGCTAGGCAATCCGGCTATGGGCTCAATAGCAGTATGTGTACGTATACGAGCTTAGCGTTTGCATATGTTTCTCCACGTATGATCTCAGAGGCTACACATTTAAGTCTAAGTATGCGCTCAACAGCAACAATTTGACAGCAACAAATTGCGGCAAAGAGCAACGAATTGCAGTGAGCAGCTTTGGGTTCTGCAGTCGTACTCGTGATTATCCCTGTGAACTCAAGGCCATGGTCGACTAGTTCTTGTCCGGTGTCTTCTTCAGCAGATCTGCTCGCACCCTTACAGGTTTTCGTCAAAAGCTTTGTCACCGGCCGCCGGAGTGCCGACGTCAACAAGTTGCGCTCAGGCCTAGCCGCGGAGGCAAGTACGTTTCCTCTCAAGAAAAACCAATTTACCTTCGGTAACATGATTGCTTGTAGTAATTGAGTTACCAGAGGTATATAGGCATTTTTGCCTTTATCCTGTTTTTCTGATAGTTTTCTGGTGTTAAGAAATAAATTTAAATTGGAAATAGTCTACCTCTGTTGGTTAGATAATTGGGCCAGACAACATTGCAAGGATCGAAGGCTCTGGTGGGTCGGTTGTTTGTAAATACATTTTTAATCTGGAAATTGTTCCTTGATCACACTTTTTACGCTCACAAAATTATTCTATGTCGTGACAATTTTTTTCGAAATTAATTGCTCATAAATAACAGTTCGTTTACGAAATACTTGAGGCAGGCCGTATCCACATACTTCGTGAGGGATTAGCGTGAGTTGGACCATGAAATACGCAAATTTTTTACGCCCAAATAGTTAAAAATTTGAATTATTTACAATATGAAAACGAAATCGCAATTCCACCCATTTTATTCCTGAAAGTAGGGTGTTGAATTTTGCAGTATCCTGAACTTGGTCCTGAACAAGTCCTGAAAGCAGAACTTGGGTAAGGACACTCAACCTCCGATGAGTACAAGCATACAAAGAAATTTATCAGAAATGTACGAGTTTTTTCATTTGCAATAAAAAATCTAATATTGAAATGCAATCAATATATAGCGCTTTACCACTGAGTTTTAACTTTTTTGATGAAAGAGGGATAAAATGTTTTCAATAATTTTTCCAACTATAACCAGGATAGCCGTTGTATTAGATTAACTTACTTCCTGCCGAAGGAGGAGCCTCTGTATTTCCCGGTTCGACTACCTAATAGTGTTATGCGAGAGGGTAGTTCACTTTGAACGCTTTAACGACATGTGAACAGCGGAGATGTGCAGACCCGAGCCCCTGTCCTATTATACATTCAGGCACCGGCCAGCATAAACTGTTGCAATGTGCCACATCTGAAGTATTCATTCAAAATCATCACATTAATCATGCGATTCATCAAAAACTGCTAAATTTTCTTTTTAACAATTTGCTCTTTGTTGCACTGGACATTCCTTCATGAATATAACATTCCTATTCCTATATAGCGGATCAGTGTTGGGCGCCCATGGTTACCTCGGGAGCGGAGCAAAAAATTATTCTCAACCTTCGGCAGCACAGAGCACTGACCTTCCAATGGTTCTAAACTGAAAGTAAAGAACGAATGAAAAAGAAAAAGAGTATCTGTTAAGAACATTTCACGCGCATAATTATTTAGTAACACAATCACAGCACATTATCACGAACAATTCTCTTGAGGAGTTATTTACCCCACGATGGCAATCTCAATAAAACATTTAGAACAGTTCACATACGCAGATATTTAGTCACATGTACACAATCCCACTCCATTTGTACAATCCAATACAATGGCCTAACAATGAATAAAAGAGCAAAGAAAATCGCCTTAATAGCAATCATATATCTTTAAAAACATTTCAATAATAAAAAAGAAGGGTTTCGACCAATTTGTTGGTCATTCTCAACTTTCAGTAAAACGTGATAAAGGGAATTTTCGCTGTTCCTTTTACCACGTTTTACTGAAAGTTGAGAATGACCAACAAATTGGTCAAAGCATTATTTTTTTATTGAAATGTTTTTAAAGAAATATGATTCATATTAAAGCAACTTTCATTGCTCTCTTATTCATTGTTCGTTTTTGCAAAAAGCAAAACTTTTACTTCTATCCAATACAATAGCCACAGTCGAGAACATTTAAAGCTGCACTCTAAGTCTCAAGCGACTGCAGCTATGCAACTACGAATAGCGATTTGCGTGCTTTAATCTGGGCTTTATACAAATAGGCTCTAATATAAAAAAATCATGAAAATCAATGAAAGAAAAATATGATGCTTAATTAATTTTAGTTTATAAATGACACTGAACCCGATCTGTACTATCATAAAATTTAGGAATAATTTGTATACCTGGAAATTATTCAATTGACATCAAAGGTTAGCCAAAATGCACTTTAAAGCGACTTTTTTCCATATTTTCATGGGGAAAAATGAGCAAAGACTGAGAAAATTATTACAACTCAACTTAATGTTTGCGTTCGTTCTAATTCGATTATTCAATTTGGAAGTTTTGGGAGCCTTTTGATGTTCTTTCGAATTAAGAAGTAAACACAGAATTCCAAAATGAACACTGCCTTATTTTCCGCCTCGCACCTGTTCGTTTATTACGGAAATTAAATTCCTTCAATGAAGTGGGTCTGCTCACTTCGCTCTGCTCGTCAATTTTAGGGCGCCCTGTTTGAAAACCATTTAAATTATCAACCACCTCCCATCTGACTTTAATTTCACAAATATCTTTGTACTGTGCCCTGTCTTTGCAGAGATCAGAGGCAGAGGTGAAAGTAACGCTCTTTTAAATTAATTTCCTATTCACTCAATGAGCGTTCGATTCACTCTTGTGAAGGATGTGACGTTTCTATTTTAAAGCACAAAGTTTAAATTTGCTGTTATTGTTACGGATGAATTAATCCTAGCTTTTCGACTAATGCAATGTTCGATTAGAGTTATTAGTAACTAGAAATAACTGGGACTATTTTGTCCGTATATGTTGACGTTTGCACAAGATGGTGTGTCATAATTCAAGGATGTACTATTCTGTTTGTCTACTCCAGCGTAAGTCCGACACATGAGCTAGGCGAGATCGCACAAAGCCGGCGTTTCTCAAGTCTACCGGACGGGCCTGTCAAAATATGTGAGGTTTGCATAATTGTTACCTGCACTGATTGCTCCCTCATTTCAACTCGCCCATGGGAGGCTGGGGGAGGAGGGAGGCCGTTCCACACGAGGGGGAGGCCGTGGAGATGCAGCTCATAACTCGCTTATCCTTGCCCTTTACCATTTACAACGCCCGACGAAGTCCGGTCTTCAGTTGCAACACTCGTTCGTGAAGTTCATTTTGTGATGTTGAAACCCGTACGCATTTACGGTATTTTTTGATGTATTCTAAACTATTTCACCACGGCTAGCTTTTCATATGACTAGTGCAGTGACTCCTAAATTATATCACTGTGACTAGCTTTTCTTATCCTTTAAACATTACTCCTGAGACATAATAAAGATTTTCCGAATTAAGAGCAGGTGTTATTTCAAATAGAAATTCTTTTAAGAAATCGCTGGCGGACATTAATGTTGATATGCGTAAATTATTTATTCAATGCTGAATTTACACAAAGATGTGTTAAAATACAAAAAATCAAAACTAAAAACAGTATTAATGAGAAAGATTTACTTCGACAATGAACTTTCGCTTGGTACTGAGTAGAAGCGAAACCTGATACCTGCTCAACCCTTCAGCGGCGAACATTTTGGTGTTTCAACGAATACAGGCTGGCGTCAGACTTTCAGTAGGGATGAACATGTTTTCGTCACTTTACATAAAATAGAAAATGTAGCCGCCTTCGTTTTTGTGGCCGGCGAGATCGGTCAACGTGAACCTGATACCTTGACTTCTGTCTCAAAAGTCATGTTTTTACCATGAATATTTTCAAGGGATTCAAAATTTCATTCAACAGAATCAACGCTTTAATTGTTAGCTCTCTTTTTCAAATGAATTCATCTGTTCTAGCTTTCAGTAAAAGATACCAAGAATGCGATGTCATCAGATTCTATAAATGGCTCATAGTTCATTATACATAACTCATATTACAGAACACTCATCATAGTTTTACACAGCTCTCGATTCAGAAATAAAAGAACATGAATTCTACCTCCTACATTCATTTCTTTTCTCTAATTTACAATTCGTTAACCCCCTTAGCTGAGCACAACAAAGCAGTCATTCATATCTTAACCTCAAGTACCCTTCAAATGGAGTGACTGGATAACACCGGCCCCAGAGAAAGAGTACTCGGCGGGCCATTTAGATTCCTAACTTCTGGCTACTTTACAATGCAGCTCAAGACGGGGAACTACCGTGGGAGGTGAGGGGGTTACAGAGCAACCCCACCCATCAGCCCTGCCTCGCTTGGGTTATGGAGCAGGACGAAGCCTTGAGACCGAACTCTTCAAGTTCAAGTCCAAGTCCAAGGCTGCAAGATTTCAATGCATGTCGAGACGCAGTTGTCCTTGGGGGGATTGGGAAAAACTTGTTATCGACGTCATTATGCGGGTTGGGTCTGATTAAACGATTATTGCCTATTTGGTCGATTTGTCACTAGCAACTTCATTTTCCACTTTGTTTATGAATTACGTATTTTCTTCTCAAACATCAAGATTAATTTCTAAGCTCTCCAGTGCCCTCTAAAACTAATGAAACTTCGTCTTTGACTAGTCATCTCGATGTTCATATAGTCACTGATTGCAGAACGGGCAAAAATCTCATGAATACCGTGTACTAGTTAAAAGAGTGATTTATTTATTATTTTGAAGCCATCTTCTCTATTGTTAGAATTTGTGCTGAAACTACGAAAATTACCGCAAGATAATTATTGTTTCCGTTTTTAGTTCAACAGGACTGTGAACTTGATATCAATTCCATGGCATTGTTTCAATATATCACTCAGGAATTAACTAATTAGTTGATATCGCATCATTGGAGGGCTTGATGGATAGGATATATTCAGTAATAATCAAAGTTAATACACAACCCGGATCGAATCAAAGTTAATGCACAACCCGGCTTCTTGAACAGAAAAAATATTTTAAAAAATACTAGAGAAACGTACATATAATTTATGGGAATTTAGGTAACGCTCAGAGTGTGTAGGTATGGGATGCTTTTCTTGGGAGCAAGGGCAGTGATGGACTTAATTTCTTCATCTGATGAAAATGAATTCAATAATCCGAAGTGGACTTTATTTCAGATTATTTGTCCAAGACCATCACGGAGGACAAATTTCTTCTGGGACTCCTTTCGAGAGTAGCTAAACCTACGGTGGGTAGCTGGAGCCTGTCGAGGCAGACAACGAGCTTGTGCCACCCTCGCCTGCTGAAGTGATTTTCCCACGTCTCTGATTAAAGTGAAATTCCATACATTTAACAACATAGAAAGTAAATATGAGCAAATTTATCTTTGTTTTCTTTTTCAAGGAAACGCCTCCCTCACCTCACACAGTCTTGTTTCTCAAGGAACGTGATTGCCTAATCCAAGTGGATAGGATTGAAATTCGTAAATACATGCAAGTTTATGTGTAGTTATAGCTGCAAAAGTTAGTTCGTTCGTCTCTTTCATAGCATGTTTATGCATTTGATCGGCGTCAACTTGATTTACGTCAGTGCAATACATTGAGTGATTCACAGCAAAGTCTAATTGTGGAGAGAATTTATTCATATCGATTACAATTTTAGTTAAATTTCATGAGATTAAATAATTCAATCAATAATTCATCATCACTTATTCTTCAACTGACATTCTTGAAAATTGCCCGGACATTTTTTTTTCGTAGATAACATCGCGCGAACGAGGAAAATTTTATAATAAATTTGTTTTCTATACCACCATCATACACCAAATTCAATGTCTTACTACACAGCAAACCTGGACTCAACAAATATGAACATGGTGTCTTTTTAAGAGGACAATCG
Organism: Platorchestia sp. MABIK; assembly: GCA_014220935.1. Lineage (NCBI taxonomy): Eukaryota > Metazoa > Arthropoda > Malacostraca > Amphipoda > Talitridae > Platorchestia > Platorchestia sp. MABIK. The sequence goes on from JACJUY010001163.1 coordinate 77,938, forward strand.
ATACAGCAGCACTTTTAACACGTCAAACCAGTGACAAAAACTTGAAACTCTGCGAAACTTGACTGACCGGCTGTTGCGGGCTGTTGCCGCTGAATTTCTGGTCTAAAACCTGATTACTCATTAATATACCGCGACTGCGGGAATTTTATCTCAATAATCTGCTTCAGGCCTCATCTAGGAGCAGCTAACACCTTGAGAGCTTCTGTTCCAGGCCAGGCGTTATTTCGACCTCACATCACAGAAGTTGACGCAGGTAGCTTGATTTTTCTCATAGCAGCTTGGTTACCACCTACGTCACACCGTCATGCCACTAGTGGTAACATGGAAGCAAAATGCTCAAATACCACCCAAGTTTGAAAAAATCCTCTGAAATGATCGCACATTCTTTGACGTACTATTTAGATTTGAAAATTTTCCCATTACTACCGCATCTGCCTCAGACCACTTGTAGAGATCCGTGTCGGGCATACATTTTCAGGTTCATGGATGTAGAAGTCTACGTTCATACTCATGTTTGTATAAATCGACGTTCATGTTCAAGAGCATTTAAATCCATGTTCATGCTTGTAGAAGTCCACGTTCATCTTCATGCGCGTAGAAGTCCCGTTCGTATTCAAATGTGGAGAAGAAATAGCGTTCAAGTTTGCGTTTAGGAATTCATCAGCCGACTAATAGCATTTTCTGTTATGGTTAATTTGAAGTTTGCATGGAACTCAGCACTCGTCCCGACACCTGATGCACTCGGAGCAGCGACACAATTAAACTTGGAAGTCGTCACATCCACACTGGTCTTCCGCCACGATTTTAAAATTTACCCTTTAATCTATTTGGTCCCTACGCTCTGTGTCGTGAAACCGATGGTGTTGCTTTTGAGACTCCTGGTACTTTTCCAGTAGTTTAGAATTTGTTTTTTGGAGCTTTAAGCTAAGCTCCAAATGCTCATCCATGAGATTTTCGATCTTATTTAACCTGGCGTTCACGTCATCGGTTTTTCCTGCATTGTCGTTTGGTCTCACAGCTCCTTGACAGACGCAGTTGTAATTTGCTAAACTTTAGTTAACATTTTCTATGCCACCTGACTGCCTCAACTCATCTAAATCCTTTTCAATCAACGCTATCTAGGATTGCAACGCGTGTATGTTTTTAGTTTTCATCTACAATTGCGTGTCGTACACTTCTTGTTTCATAGTTAGCCTCTACACTTTTAATTATACCTCATGCAAAACTAACTCTTAGCGCCGCTGCACTTTCATTTGCTCGTTAAGCTGTCTCGTAAGTTTGAGGTTTTATTCACGTAGTTCCCAAAGTTTTTAATCTTCGTGAACATCAGTTCTGATTCCATCATTCCCTACCGAACGTCGACAGCACATGTTTCTGGAACTTGATGTACCTCTTTATCGACGATGTTGAGTTTTGTTCTCAGTTTCACTGATTGAAGAATTCCAGCTATCATCCTCATTTCTAGAAGCTCCTTAGGAGCGGCTGCTCCACCTCGAAGGCGGGTGATCAATTTTAGCATTGTAAGCGGAATGACGCTGCTGCTTCTGGTTCTCGTTTCTGCAACAGCATGGCCGATTTTCCTCAGGTTGCAATTCTTCCCATGATTCTCTGAGTTCTTCTGAGACTGTTCTCATCCGTAAATTGTCATTTTCAATGTCATCTTCGAATTCCATACCCAAAATTCCTCACTAAAAATCATAGTTGTAATTCTGCCTGCAGTGGGTGTGCATTCATTGAGTAAACCAGAAGTTTAGCGGTACTGGGGACCATTTCGCGCTCACGTTCATGTGTACTGCGTATCCACAATACTAAACAAAGCTAAATCAAACAAATTGCTGAATGGAAGAGAGACTCGCAAGATTGAAAACTATATTTTATGGCATTCAGTCGAAATTAATTATCGCCTAAATATTTACGCCCAATCATAATATTAGAATAACCATACCTTAGGCTGGCTTCGATGCGACTAACACAAATGGAGGTCATTTTTCGAAAACATTCTTTCCATATTTTTTCAAAAACAGCGAAGAAATTTTGACGCTTCACAGAAAGCATTCGTTTCATTTGGTTGAGCGTAGTTAAAGATTTACGCTATTATTCCGTCTGCGTATAAATAGATGATTTGCGTTGGAATTGTTTGGGTAATTGAACCAAAACTAAAGTATTCGAACTTATAAGGAATGAATGGGAACGTTGTGAGCGTATCATACTTTGTAAAATATGAACTATTCTTCCAGAATGAAAGATGGAAAAGTGCGATCAATTCTTGCGTCATCACACGCTTATCTGATGAAATATCAAGTTCTCGCAACAAGATCTTGAAAGGATAAAACTCTGCAGCTAGGCCTACATAGAAATTGTCGTACTGCTGCGTACGGAGTAAATGGCAACTTTGCACAAGAAAAAATAAGGCGGTTAGCATGTGAGACAATATCTCAAGTTCTATGCAACACTTTTCAACTAACAAAAAATTTATGATGATTTTTACATATTTTTAAAACGTTCAAGTTAAATATATTGCATAAATATTTTTTTTTTCAGAAAAGAATAGTTTATAATCAAGGTAGTCAGCTGAAATACAAATGATGCGTTCTGCTTAATGTTGTCTCGCTGCCCGACCGTGCAGCTCAACTTTCCGAATAAACGGACACTAAAGACATAGACTTTCCTGGCACCCTTTATAG
>JACJUY010001163.1:80770-93813 GCA_014220935.1 Platorchestia sp. MABIK
TTATTGAGCAAGGTATTGGCTCTCTTGCCTAGGACTTCAGCAACGAGCAATGGCTGGATTTGCGACAATGTTACTACGAAATTTTTAAAAAAATATTTATTATCATTATTTTACACAGGACTAACTTTGTTTTCAGCCTTTAAGTGACTAATACAATGCCTAAGAATACTTCAAAATGCAATGCGAATAAACATTTTTAATATTATTCCCCTTTCAGACACAAAAAATGTATAGAAATTAGAATGCTCCAATGACTCTGAGCTTGCTTTGGACTGATAAGTAACGTGGTACCCATTTGCCCTGATGAAAGTTATTTTAAACTTAAGCAAAATTATAAGTGATAAGGAATAACTTGATTCCCTGATACTCTCAGTATACTGTATACCAATTTTGAACCATATCAATTATTAACTTCACGCTAGCTTTAGATAGATTGAAATGTCGGAAAATAGTTTTGGAAAAATACTATTGACTCTTAACTTAACAAATTCTCATACTAATTGAAAAAATTTTACGCAGACACATTTCAGCCATTACTGCATTAATTTTTCACTTACACACAATGAAGTTAAATTATTTTAACAGCTTGCAGTGATGCTGGAAATCACTGCATACATTCAACTCCGCTTCCGCTATTCCGCGTTTGTTTTGATTAGTTATGGCCTTAGACATGAAAAAATTTTTGGTTTTGGAGTAGGCGATGCGATTTAAATATAGTAATTGGCAAGCCAAATTCTTACCATGAAATATAACTCTTTCTAGTATTCAAATGATCCTTTTAAATGGAGACTCCTGTTAGAGCTGTATCTCGTGTGAGTAGTAGTTAATTCTTGAGTTTGAGACATGGTTTCAAGTGTGATGAAGTTTTAGTTAATACTTGTGTTGAAAGTGTTAAGGGAAACACAAGTGCAAAGAGTAGGAAATCTTCCAAATATCTCTTATACCAAAACTTAATTTAGGCGCTTTAGCACTGCATTTTCAATTTTTTATACATTTTCTCATTAAAAATGAGCAAATTGAAAAACCTTATTGAGAAATAAAATTTTCGGAGTGCACATGGTATTGAATAATGTAAAAATGAACTTGCAAAACAGCAAACTGAGGTACGCTGGAAACATCCTTGGAAGTAAATTAACAATGAAGGAAACAGAAAATAATTCATGGAAAACTTTGAAAAAGGACATTTTGAGCCCTGAAGTTATTTATGACAAATAATCTAGATGTAGTAAAAAATAAGGTTAATGTGTAGTGTTGCTAATAATCGAATTTCGAATTTTGGGTACCAAAATATAGTTAATTAGATCAAAAGAAACAAGTTTTTTTTATGCACTTTCCGTCACAAATGAGTATTTGAGTTTTAGCGGTAACTAGGTTTAGTTTTGTCTATGATGACGAATGCGCTCTATTAAATAGCTACTCATCTATTTTTGAATTTTTGTTGCTTGAATCACGGTAATAACATCAAAATAAACTACTTTTCATCTATACACTTTTTGCGACAAATGAGTATTTTACGAGTTAGAGCGGTAGGTTTTATTTTTTGCGCGATTGAGCTGTTTAAGTACGTTTAAGCACTTTGTAATTTATTACTTGCCGGCCCCACGGAGCCTGAACCCACTTCTAGAATCTTTTAGTTCATAACACAATAGAAATTATCACCAAAAAACAAGTTATAGCAGTATCAGCCTGTATGTTAACTTTCGTCTTAGATGGCGGGAACGGGCTCGATCATTCAAGCGCGTTGGAAGGAAGCGTCCACTGCAATGTTGCCATACGACGCACTCGATGAATTATTTTTGCTTCGAACACTAGAGATGCGGTAACTAATTTACCGCTATAACTTGTAAAATACTCATTTGCGACGGAAAGTGCATAGAAAAAAAATTTTTTATTTTGATCTTATTACCTATGTTTCGGCACCAAAAATTCGAAATTTGATTATTAGCAAACGCTTGACATTAACCAAAAATAAAATTAGTTATTTCTTTTATTCCTACCAGTAAAATAGTTGAGCACTAAACAAAATACCATGTTATTGAATAAATAAAGTAATTGAAAGTAGAGTGAGATATTTGGTTTTGCCTAACCTTAAACTGCAAATGCATGCATTACACATTAGAGCATATGTGTTGTCTCATCTAACCACTTTATGTGAAGGTAGCAGGACATGCTGGTCCCTGCCATCAGACCTTGTTGTCTGCTGGGTTCTCCTCTGTCTTATTCTAGTATTAGATAACATTCATGAATGGTCCTATCAATTGATCACTTTTGTTGATAAATTCAGAATTATGTAATTATATATTAAACCTATCAAAGCCATCATTTGAATATAAGAATGCTTTTCTCTTAAACATGGTAATTTGTTAAACTGTATGTGCATTTAGTATACTTTGTATTGCTTCTAAATTTTTCTCTCAAATTAATTGTTGAACTGTTTTTATTAGTTAGATTATAAAAAATTATTTTTGCTCTTTCCAGAGAATTTGTAGAGTATGTATATTATATACTATTTTCAAATTATTCATGTAAAGCTAATTTGTCATATTTAGGTGCTTGTGTTTTATTTATGTAAACCAATCGATTATTAAGTCATACTGTTGTATCTATTTTCAAAACTGTTTTGAAAATAATTCGAAATTAATAGTGACAAACTCTTTTTGTTGTTTGCATTGAAATAAGCTAATTTGGTTTTATATGCAGGTGCGACCCTTCTTGGATGGAGAAACCTCGGACAGCAAGGAGGGCAACCATGCCAGTGATGTGGCTGTGGCCCCTACTGCTTCACAGCTCATCTTGGGGCAGGACAACTTCTGTGATTTTGATGCTGTCTTTGGTCCTGATGTATCACAGAAGGAGCTCTACACTGCCTGTCTGGAGGACTTGGTCCAGCATTTCTGGCAAGGTTGTCTTACAGATTGAATTTTTTTGAATGAGTTAGACTTGGTCTGACAATTTTGCTAAGGTGGTTTTAAAAATTACATTTTTCTGAATGAAGGTAAACTTGATCTAGCATTATTGAAAAGATCTTCCTGTAAAAAATATCTCTATGAATAAAATAGACTTAGTCACACATTATTGATGATGTCATTTGGTATATAATATTATCTGGACTTTTAGCAACTATGTCTAAAGTGGAAATTTTGCTTAGTCTCATGATTTGTTGTAAAATGGGCTAGAATAAATGAGAGGATTGGTACATGAAATACTATATTACAGGTTACATTTTTCTGACTGTTATTGTTAAATACAAATTTTTTTGAGTTTCAATAATAACTTCCTCTCTATATTCCACGTCCATATATGTGTGTGTTGTTCATGTGCTGCTTTCACCATCAGTATAGATGTGCTTCCATCATGTTTTAAATAAGAAATTTGGATCCATATTTATAATAAATTCCTGGAAAATATAAATATTTTGAACATCTAACTTTGAGGTGATTGAACGCTTTTTCCTATGAATTTTTTCACATAAATAAAAAATACTTCCGCAATGAAATAAGCTCTTGGGTATTTATAGCATGTTTTTAACATTCGAACGGACAGTTATAGCAAATAAAGTTTTTCAAATTTACTCCACCTTCCCACAAACAAAAAATTTTTCAAATTTCCATTTCTCAACCAATATCTGACAGAGACGATTGGTTTTTGGTTCGATTCACAATAAATGTAAATACAATTCTTAGCTTAGGTGCTTTGTTTTTGCTCCAAAAAAATTTAACAAATATTTTAATAATAAAAACAATTATTCTAATTCCATGGACAATGAAAAAATTTCTAATCAACTTATCAAAGCCACCTAAGCTAGCTCTTTTAGTGCTCAGCTTGATCTTCACGATGCAAAAACGATCTCCTCAATAGGTAAAAAACTATATGAGAAATTGAGCCACAAAACTAAAAGACTTGTTTTGAGAAAATGAGCACCAGAGTGCACACCGAGCCAAGCACCAGAGTGCACATGATACCCTGTGTCACACCATTGTTTGTTTTCGAAACCTACAAACTAATACACCACTAATAAGTCTAAAACATTCTGGATAAGTCTTCCAGAGTTTTAATAAGTCACATATTTACTGCAAAAAGCAGAGGAACCTGAACGGTTTTTCCCTATGAAATACTTCAGAATTTAAAAGAAATACTTCCGGAGTGAAATAAGCTCAGAGGTATTTACAGCATGTTCGTAACATTTGAATAAACATTGATAACCCATAAAGTTTTTGGAATTTACCCATACCCCCTCCCCACCCCCCTTTTAGGCAAATTTCTTAAAATTTCAATTTCTCTGCCAATATTGTACATAGAGACGATTGTTTTTTTTTTGTTCGATTCTCAATGAACATGTCTACAAAAGAGGGAGACAGCTTTTTGATTTTTCTTCAGAAAATTTTTTTTAATTTTTAAAACCTAATTTTTATTTTCTTTGCCATAAAAAATTCTAATCAGCTTATCAAGAAATAACCTCTGACATTTATAGTCCTCACCTTGATCTTTACGATGCAAAAAAGATCTCCTCCATGGGTGAAAAATTGTAGTTGGAATTGCCCCTCAAAGTCAAAAAAGCGCCTTCAGCTAGAGCAAACTGCTGCGTTTGATATTCTAGGCAGGACGTACATGCACAAAACCACTCACTAAGAAGATCAAGAGACCACTAAACCTCCCTAATAAATAGACAGTTGTGTAAAAACAAAGAAAAAAAATTTGGAGCAACCAACCACAGCTAAGCAGAGCTGCAGCTGGTCTCTCTGAGTGCATCTGTGGGGGAGAGGGGTGATTATGGGGGTTTGGTGGTTTGGGTTGCCTACATGGGACTAATGATGTTTCTACAAGATAGAGGAAGGGTTTAGGAGTATTTTCAGGCAATAATCTCATTTTCTGTTTTTGGTCCCAAAAAACGGTTTGATTTCCTTAAGCAACAATCATGTCATAGGTGGCTACAAGGCAATTGTTTTATTTAGAATTTTTCTGGAAATAACTTGATTATTCTGTTCATAAACTTGCTGTTTTGTTTTAACATGTTTCAACCGATTATTTTGCATCATGTACATATGTACATGTTATTCCAATGAAATTTTGCATTATGTGAAAAATTATGGGGAAATTAAACTTTTATGTGTCCAAATTCTGGCAACTATTGTGTTGGTATTTGGAAATTTATTGATTTTTTCTCCCATTGAAGGCTACAATGTGAGCGTGGTTGGGTATGGTGGCCACAACTCCGGCAAGACCTACTCCATCACAGGGCCAGGCTTCCTCTGGGCCATGAATGAGGAGGAGTTTGGACTTCTGCCCCGAGCTGTGCGCCAGCTCTACAGGAACATTGCTGTGAGACACATTTTATTCTTATTAAAAATGTGCACACCCTAAACATAGCCATCTCCTCTTTGATCCTAGAAAATGTAGCTGTAACAAATTAAAAACGTAAATTAAGCCAGTTTTTAATGCTCTATTAACAGTACTAAATCTCTACAGGAACATAGCTGTGAAACCAATTTCAGTGTTAGCTATGTGCGCATCTCAACCATGGTCATTCATTTTATATTTGTAAGAGTAACTGAACCAAATTCATCTTGTGAGTATAGCCAATCTTGAGCACAGTTGAAACCATTCCAAATTATTTATTGTAATTTAGTCAGTTTTCAACACTATAAACTACGCCAAATCTTTGAACAAATTATGTGTGAACAAATAGTTTTTAACACTATAAACTATGCCAAATCTTTGAACAAATTATGTGTAATTGCTGATTGTGTGTGTGTACCATAACTTTTTTTTTTAGCTCCTTGAGTGAAATTGTACCAAATTTCCTTGGTTGGCTTGTCCATTCTTAAGCACTGTATAAACCATTTCAACTTCTTAAGGTTAAGCCATTTTAACGCATTGTATAAACAGTGCAAAGTTTATCAGATTCATTAAGCCGTTCTTGAACACTTCATCTGAACCTACTAAATTAAAAAGGTTAAGTTAGTCATTCATGAGCCTGGTGACTTTAATTCTGTATATAAGATTTTTGTATAAAAAACAATGGTTAGGGGAGCAGTTCTATTACTTGGTTGCACACTTTGCAATCTTTCATTTTTTGTAATTATGGTCAGGGCATGTTGTTAGGTGAGAGAGTTGGTCTCATGGTTATTTAAATTATAAAAAAATTGTTTTAAGATTACCTTTTTGCTAATAGGGGACATTAGAGAGTTATAGCACTTATCACTCAAGGTAAAACATCTGCATCCAGAGACCTTTGTTTTCAACTGCTTGTAGAATGTAAATTTTTATACCATGCTTAATATTATATGGAATTGACTTTCACCTAATTTATTTCCATGTGTACGATTAGTGAGAAAAAAGTAGTGTTGAGAAATTATATGTTAATGCATCCGTCTGCGTGAGTGCATGCACCTTGTACAGCAGGAACAACAATTTGACGCTGCAGGCATTGCAGGACACGAGTGGGAGTGACGGAGGGCTGGCGGAGGTGCGGGTGTCAGTGAGCTACCTGCTGCTGTGTGGAGACGCTGTGTACGATCTCCTCACGGCGCAGTCGGGGCTCATCCCTCTCCCAGTCCTCTCCGACCACAGGGTCAGTCTTCAGCTGCATAGTTTCAGTTTTAGGTCTTATGTGAGCCTCAATTTCGATGGTTAGAAATGTGTCCCGGCTGTTTGTCTAACACACTGCTTCATGGAAGTGAGGCTTAAAGATTTGTCCCAGTTATTTGTCCAATACAACGCTTCATGCATCGGTGCTTAAAAATTTGTTCCTCTTTTTTGTCCTGTACAATGCTTGAAAAATTGTCTCTTGTTATTTATCCAATACAATGTTTCATTTACGTGATGAAAAACTGTATTACTAGGACTTTATTTGACCTAAGGATTGGATAAAATGATGGATGAGTGAATTCGACTGCATTCAGTTCTATTAATACTTTTTGTTTTAATAAATAGCTCATTTTGTTTAACCATTTGTTTAGGAAGTTCGTTTTGTTTTAATGTTCACTTGTGAGGATTTTTTGTCATTTGTATATTTTATGTATTTTGATTTTCTGAATTGTTATTCCTTTAGTCAAGGTTTGCGTCGCTAGGATGTAACTCATAGAAGACACATTCTAACAAGATGCTTCCTAAGACTCTTTGGTAGTATTTCTTCTTTCTATATCTCGCATCTTCAGTACTTTTCCTCTTTCATGTATCATAGTTACCAAAAGCGACCTGTCAGGTCGCCTATACAAGCTGTAAAACTTTTCTCCTTGCAAAGAATGCAAACTCGTAATGTTGGATCATAGCTTACATTTTTTAATGTTACTTCATCTTATGTACCAACAGTTTTTAAAACTGAATGTTAGAACACTACGTCAATCGGCGAGGTTGCATTTGCGCTTGATAATGATGTAAATTTTGCCATCAGACAAAAGTCCCATTGTGTTTGCAGGGCAGCGTGATGGTGCCGGGGCTAAGCAGCGTGGACTGCAACAGCATCACTGAAGTACTCAACTGCCTGGAGGCGGGACTGTTGGCGAGGCACAACCACTGCTTGTCTGGTGGTGATGGTCCTTCCCGAGATGTTGATGGAGGCATTGGTGGACTCAGTAACCAGAGTGATGGTGGAGGTTTGGTTGGGAGCAATCTCAGTGAGGAAGTTAGTGCAGACCTTAATGGCTGCTGCAAGAGCGAGGAGGGACATCCCAACAGCTTGGATAAGGATCCAAGTCGTGCCTCTGCTGACCATGCCAGGGAAGGAGGCTTGATGGCGCTGCAGGCCAATTCTCACGCCAGCTTCACCATCACGCTGCAGCAGCGCAAGCTTGCTAATGGTGGGTGCTTCTGAACGTAGCCTTTCACTCCCCTAGGTGCACAATAAACGTTTTATACAAAATACTTCTAATTTTACTTATATATGGGACCAGCATCTTGTTTTTCCGCTCAATTCGGAAGAAAGTCTTTCGATGGGAGACATTTTTGCAGAAACAGGGGTTTTACCTTGATTTTCATTAGTTTTTTCAGGAAGTAAAATTTGTGTTTAAGTGCGATGAATTGAATTCTTGCTCGGCTTCTTCCTTGATTTTAAAACATCTTGTTGAGGACTGTAAATTCACATTGTGTGTGATTTATGGGTACTGGTTTAATTTTTTTTGGTGTTCAGCCCATAGGTTTTTTATTCGTAACCTTTGGTAGCTAAAGTTGAGGCTTCACTTCTTTGTTCAGAATAAAATCTACAACTAAGAATGACCGTCATGTGTTTATTTATATGTTTCGTGTCATGCTCCTAAGAAAAGATAGGAAGAAATTTGCAATGACGGTCATGGTTTCAGTTCATCTGTAAATTAATACACTCATTTTCGCTGTACAAGTGCACTATAATAAATCACTTTCAAAAAAAATTTAAGAGATCCAGAGCCTTATAAACTCGATCCCGTACGTGGATTCCGAGTTCGGCTGGGCATTGCATATTACAATATACATGCACAAGCTTGTAGTTGCTTTTAGTAATGCTGAATTTCGGTCTCTAGGATATGACACGAATGGCTATAACTACTTCTATCACGGCTCAAAAATACTGTATTCGAAGTGTATTACTGTCGCAAGAAAAATAAGTTACATTTGAAATAAGCTTAGGCATGGAAACTCCACTCGAACAAAAATTTGTTGAAGAACGGTATTGAATCCCATCATTTTTGACGGGCCGTGTACACTAGTGGAAGCATATTGAAGCTTTACTGGTGCCGAATTTAACGCAACTTTCCGTGCGTTTTATTTTTTTTTGCTGCAGACATTCGTTACTAAATCAGGTTGAAATAACTCACAGTTTTCTAAAAATGCCCCGGAAGCTTAACCTGAAATCAATTGTTTAACAGTCATGCGTGATGAAGCATATTGATGCAGAAAGCATTGCAGGACTTGTGCATTGAAAGACTCGTGCTTGGCATCGCTCGTGTGTTGTAGGGCGTAAGCCTTGTAGCGCAACTGACATTCGTCGCTCCTGTCGTGCAGATGGGAAGCCCTTCATTGTGTGCTCACGCCTCAACTTCGTGGACCTCGGGGGGCTGGAAGAGCGGCTCACCACCTCCGGGGTGCTGGGTCCTCCCTCCAGCCTCCCTAACGGCTGTCTCGCGCGTCCTGCAAACCTGTGAGACTTGTGCTAAATTGTACAGTTAAATTTCTGCTTTTCCTCGATCAATCTGCTTCTTTTACTACTGATGCGTGCATTTTGGTGTAGAAGGCGACATTTTTAAGTGTGTAAGTTTAATGATTAACTTATGAATTTTGTTATCGAAAATGTTGTTTTCATCGTTAGAATGTAATAGATTTAATGAAAGAGTGTATTTCTGGGCACGTGTATCTGGAAAATAATGTACTTTAATAAAGTAGGTTTGATTTCTGACAAACTTATGCTTTATATTGCTACAAAATATCTGCTTAGGTTTGCATGAAAAGTGACATCAAATGAAATGGGGTGTATGTCTTTTAAATTAAACAAACCGGCCATAAAACAAGTATTCAAACGGGTATTCTGAGGTTTTTCAAACATCTATCTTGTTATTAAAATAGGTATTTTGAGGTGTTGTCATGAGACGAGCCCATTCATAATGCATACATTGCAAGCTGTGCAATAAAATCTCGACATGACACCACGAACTGTGTGATCAGGGGCCCCAGCGCTGTGGGCAGCTCGGACTCGAACATATACAGCACCACCAACGTGCTGGGCGGCGTGAGTGAGCTCATATCGGGGCCTGGCAGTGACGCGGTGGGTACTGACGTCAAGTTCAGCGCTGCAAACCAGAGCACAGCGCACGAGGTCTCCGTCACCACCAACAGCTTGGACCGACTGTACCGCAAAGATGTAAACAACAGGGACGTGTTGCTTCGAAGGTCCACTTCGGATGCTCGTAATGACTTCCTGAAGCGGAGGCTGAGTGCCGAGTTGGACGCGATGTGCAAGTCTGACGCTCTCGAGGACGGGGACGACGGCACCGGGAGTGCGGATGCCAGGGCAGGCAGCGTCGTCATGACGGGGGACCACCAGTGCTTGGCTGAGGTCATCAGGTGTCTCGTGAACCGCAACCGCGTCGCGCCCGTGCCCTACTCCCGCTCTATGCTCACCCAACTCCTTAAGGTGAGCTGAAATCTGTACCTAGTTTTGGATCCTTATGTGTTCTTTGCCTTTTTACTCTATGTGTTCTTTGCCTTTTTGCTCTATGAGTACAGAATAAAAATAGCACTATTCCTCGCAATGGCCCGTATTGTGGATATGGGCTACAACATGTGTTCTTTGCCTTTTTACTCTATGTGTTCTCTCATCTGCATTGTGATCAGAAGCAAGTTTTTGGATTCTTTGGACGTTTTTTGCCTTATTATTTGTAAGTATATTCTTATTTGCGTTGAAATTTGTACCTCTTTCGATTCCTTGTATGTTTTTTGCTTCATTTTTTGTACATATAGTCTCACCTACTTTGAAGTTTCAACCTATTTATTGTATTCTTTGTATGTTTTTTGCAATATTCTGTGAAGGTTTTTTCTCATGCCTCGCTCGGTAAAGATGTGATCGATATCCTTTGTGCTTTGTGGTCTTTAATTTTTAGTTTCTCCATGTTTTGATTCTTTGTCAGGTTGCCACTAAGTAGGTTACATGCAATCAGCCTGCTACGCAGACTCATGAAAGTCATTTTCACTCAAAAGATCAATGAATGTCATTTTAGCAGTTCTAAATATATGCCATTTTAATACCAAAAATGAACGAATATTATATTAAGACCCTGAAACAATGTCGTTGTTCCAACGTTGCAGGAGAGTTTAGGAGGCAACTGCCTGACGCTGTTAGTGTGCTGCGCGTCGCCGCGGCGTGAGGACCTGCCCGCCACGCTGCTCGCCATGAAGTATGGCGGCCTGGCGCGCTACATCATCAACCGGCCGTGCATCAACGACATCACCAACGAAGTTGCTGCTCTTCTCGCCGACACTCAGGTTGTTATTTTTTGTTTACAACTACCGTGTTGAACGATGTGCATCTTGCTAGTTAAGGCGATGTGAGTTTCTCTGCTGATTACTTAAACACCTCGAGTGAATTCATCTCTGGAAAAGATGTGAGGTCCCAAGCTGAATGATCGAAAGGCCTTCCTTTGTTGAAATAGAACAGGATTTTTGTTGTTTTGAACTTTTTTTTCAGTTTACTGCCGTCCTGTTTTTCATCTCCTATTTCTTCTTTTGCAAATTTTATCTCGTTTCATAAACGTGTTTCCTAAATTGCAGTTTCTATGCGTACGGGATCTTGTTTGGGGAATGTACCTTGTGCATAAATTCTCCGTTCACCCAACTCCACACTAAATGGTTCCTACATCCTTTCTCTGTTTGGAACACCGTTGTTGCTGTTAGGGAACCATTAACTAACTCATTATTTAATCTAAAGATCCTCCTATGTACAAATTCACTGATAAAATCCGTATTTTATAAATCATTCATTTCCTCTGTATGGGGCACTTTTGCTGTGGTTGGGAAGACCTAGGCTAATCTAATTCTCATCACTCCCCTTAGACTTTCAGATGACGGCTGTTTGGTCAACTTGCTGAACAAAACATTGGGAAAACTGTTCTGGTCTGCATACCTTCTAGACTTGCGTGCTGTGAGGCATCATGAAATTATTGATCTTAATTGTTTGAGTGCGTTGTACGTTTAACCTTCAAGTGACCAACGAAAATTTTAAAAATCGCCATCCACATTGTGTGTAATTTATCTCTGTTGGCGTACAACTAAAGGTAGTATTGTAGCATTATCATTGTTAGCAGAGCATGTTATTTGAGATAATGACTTCTGATACTACTTGAATAACACTTCTCCACATGAAGGATTAGGGCTGAATTGGGAAAGCCTTCGTCATGAGTTATGATCAATATCCTTTGTGTTTTGAGATATTTGATGGTTTGTTTATTCATATTTTGATTGTTTGGTAGATGATAAGTAGGCTCTGAGCAATCAACCTGCAACAAAGATTCATAATAGTCATTTTCATCTTTAAGATAAATGAATGACATTTTAGTAGTTCTAAATGGATGCAATTTAGAACCATTAGTTTTAAATAGATGTTCGCTCAGGTGAGTTACGATACACGCACCAACGCCTTCCACGTGCAACAGAGATCATGGACTCTGTCTGTTCTCAAACTCATGATTTCGGCACTGACTAGCTACATTTGAAAGTAGGATTGCATCTTCAAAATATAAATTCAAGCTTGCGGAAGAGGCTGGCAGTGGAGGTTTTTGTCGTATGTTCTATAACACAATGAGATATGGTGGTATAAAAGTTCATGGCTGCCGGTGGAGGTTTGTGTGCAGGGTTGCCACATCCTTGACAAATCCTTGAATTGTCCTTGTATAAATGAAAATGTCCTTGTAAAATGAAATGTCCTTGCCATGTCCTTGTAGAAATCAATTTCTGTCCTTGCCACGTCCTTGTGAAATTTCATTTGTGTCCTTGTTGTGCCCTTATTTATTAATTCTATGTATTCTGTGAAAACATTAATTTGTTAGCTAGCTATATTTGACCAATTCTGTGCAGAGAATGAGAGATTCACTCTTGTTTGGGGAAAGTAATAGCATTCCCCCACATCCCAGCTATTTTCTTTCTTGAGTTCTGTTATGTAGTGTTGATTTTATTCGCAGTGACTGTTTAGTGTTAATTAATGCTTTAGTGAATGTTAATCATTCACAGCAAAAGCTGTGAATGATAAGCTGACACTGTCTAAGCTGCAAGCATTTATTTATGTAGCCAATTACTTGTCTCCATTTCTTAAAAGGTTTCAAACTGATAAGCCAATGGTCCCTTTCCTTGTTTCAGAATTGCACGAGGTACTGACGAACATAATGGAAAAGTTTGTCCTCCAGAAAGTAATGACTGAAACTAGTGACTGGTCTTGTCTTTCAAATATTGCCCTTAATGATAAGGGACTAAAACAATCGAAACATATTAGTAATTGGGTTCCAAAATAGAGAAGCCCTAAAAGCTGCTGAAGTTAGCGAAGTCCAGGAGATCGAGTTCAAGCATCAGTGCAAACAATTCTACAG